>JAVKPL010006550.1:0-26678 GCA_032173675.1 Gastrolobium villosum | reverse complement strand
ATGTTATGCATAGCTTAAGCATCTCTAGGGTCTTGCTTTTATGAATATAACCTCTCTCTTTTTTAAATTATGTGAATAATAATAATTGGGAAAAATATTTTTGCTTGTTACAGAAAAAATTTCTATCACACTCACATAAAAATAGAATGTGAGTGTGAAAAGAAATTCTACATAAGCACAAACATTAAACCCATAATAATAATAATAATAGTTTACATTTTTTATTTCCTTTTACTATATTTTATGTAAGAAAAAAAAACACAAATGAATTGAAAATTTATCAACTAAAAGATAAAATGTTTGTTTTCTTGGATCAACTTTTTGTTATTTTTGCATTGTGTGCTTTAAACGCTGTGTAATTTTGATTGTTAGTTGGAAGGCATATGAATGAATTGGATCAGATAATTCCCAAACTCCTCTCAGTCGGTGTTGAATTGAAATTTGAATTCAAGGTTTGAATTCAAATTTGTTCTCAATTAATCTTTCTGTTATATGTTTATGTAATAAAGTCGTAATTTAATCTTTCCGTTATACGTTATAAATTGAAAGTTATAATTTAATTTTTTCATTATACGTTGTAAGTTGAAAGTTAAAATAGACGTTAATAGGATATTTGTATATAAAGACCTCAATTGAAGAGGGAAAATATGAACGAATGAATGCAAAAAACTATTACTCTAATTTATGTGTATCTAGTCTTTGACACTCCCTTACATCCTTTGCAAATTTTTCAATCTTACCCTTTCCTTTTGTCTCTTTCCTTGTCCCTTGTTGATCCTGTACGCATGACATAAAGTGATAAAACTGTACAAATTGGTCCCGTAATACAAAACTTGATTAATAATGGCTTTATACAAAGGGAAAAATGCTCATCCTTCTAAATGACACAACTTATATCATTTCATTCTCATAAAGAGATAGGACTCACACCTTTATTTTTTGTCAACTTTCTCTCATTCTTTATCTAGCTCTTTTCTCTCTTACAATGACACAACTTTATATCCTATCATTTCACTCTTATAAAGAGGTGAGACCCACTCCTTTATTTTTTTGTCAACTCTCTTTTCTTCTATTTATCTCTTCCTCTCTCTTACAATGACACAACTTTATATCGTTTAAAATGATACACACTTTATCCTTGTATGAATTATAAAAAATGATTTAGATACTTGAATTAACACCTGGGTTGATTTCACTCTCCAACTATAACAAGCAGCTATCAATGGGAAAAGTCACAAATTTTTATCTTATAAATGGTGCAAGTAGAGAGGGATCCGGTAGAAAATTTAAAATATCGCCCTTTTAATAACTATTTAAAAAATCAAGGTTGTTTTCAATATATATATATATATATATATATATATAGATCTACCGCACTCAGTCACGTTAAAAATGGGCATGATCACTTAGGTCCCATGCAAGGCGTGATCCAGAGACATGTCTCATGCAAGACATGACTCACCCAGTGATGACATGTAATATAAAAATGTCAAAAGTTTGATCGTAAAACTATGGAAGGTCATAACTTTTGACTCAAATGTCTGAATCGGGTAATTTTTTTTCTTTGATTCCACACAATTTTTCAAGATCTATGTAATGACGTCAACTTGAAAAGGAGATTTGGTCAAAAAAAAAGTTCAAATTTTGGGATATTTTACCACAAAACTTCGGAAGCTATTAACTTTTAACTCAAATGTTCGAATCATATTCTTTCTTTCTTAATCCATGTAATTTTTCGAGAGCTACGCCATAGTATGGTCAAAAAAATATCCCAAAAAATGCTTTTTTATGTGTATGATATTATTTAAAATTTTACATTCTAACACTATCAAGTAATCCCCAAGGAATTTATCAGTGTAGATATCAAAAAATTATGTAGAATAAAAAAAACTAATTAGGACACTTGAACCAAAAAATTATGATCTTCCAAAATCTTATTATAAACAGCTCATGTAATTGATTATATGGATCATGTCTTTGATTATATCATCTAGCCAACGTCAAAAGATGGACCTGTTAATGTAATTCCAACGCTTACGAAAAATATTCTATTGAGCAAGAGAAGGAGTACATGTCATTGCAGTGTTAGAGCATGGCGGTGGTACAATAGATGAATTCCTATTATTGGAGTGGGAAGCAGGGTAAGGTGGATAAAATTATGTTATGGCATGCGTTGGAATTACATTACATTACGGGCAAAAGCAAAACATTTCAAGCCATAGTACAACCCTTCTTCAGTGAATTAAGCAGAGTAAGCATACATGAGAAGTGAGACTGACTAGCTGAAGTACTAGCTGAAGTGCTCCAAGCAGAGTAAGCAAACCTGAAAATTAATGGAATGTGATGACATATATTTTATTGGATATTCTATGATGTCATATAATAAATCAGCTTGATAAAAACGGTGCTTGGAATAATTTTTTATGTTAAGTTAATTTTTTTTTCTTATTTATATTTTTTGTTTTTTAATGCATTTAATATAATAGCCCTAGCCTAATTACGATTTCAAAATTAGTTAAAAACTATATTTCCCGATGGTAAAATCGTTTTGTGTTTTCGTAAAAATAAAAAAATTAGTAGTACGTATCAAAATAATAAAAATAAAAATAAATTTAGTAGTTTGTGTTTTACTAAAGTGATAAGATATTGTTCTTACCTTTTTTTCATGTCCATTTTTATTTTTATTTACTTATCTCCAGTTCTGTAAGATCACAATCTAAAAAAAATAAAAATAAAAGATAAAGGTTAGTTGAGATTCTGATGTTGAAGATAAGTTGATAGATTAGAGTATATATAAAAAGGAAAATTGATATTTAAAAATGGAATAGAAAAAAAAAATTAAACATGATGAAATTATTTTTATTTTCTAATCAATATTAAATAAGGGATAATATATTGTGCCTACTTTTTTCTTGTATATACTACATACTCATCTCCAATACCTTTATATTAGAATCTCAACTAACATTCACACTTTCTCTCTCCTTTTTTAGAATCTCAACTAACATTTACACTTTGTCTCTCCTATTCGAGATTACGACCTAACCATATTGAAAACTAGTAGATACATTAGACATAGGAAAAAGTAAGCACAATATCTTAATCCATCAAATAAATTTGATATTCAACTAAATATGAATAGGGATAATATAAAGGGAAAAATATTTATCCTTCTACATGATCTAATTTTATGTCATTTAAAGATAAAATAATGTTGTTTTCATAATTGCTAATTTTTTACATTATCCTCCATAAAATTAGGAAGAGAGAAAGTGGAGAAGAAAGAATATAAAAAATTCACTATTTATGCACCAAAATGATGTCATTTCATTTAGAATGAAACAAATTATATTATTTAAAAGGACAAACATTTTCTTTCCTGTTATAAATATATAAGATAAAAAGAATAGAATTGTTTCACTTTTGAGAATTAGGGCAAGTTTATAATATAAGACCTGATAGTATAAGACTTGATTGTATAAGTCCTGATTAAATTTTAATACTCTCCGGCGTTTGGTATAATATTGTATAAGATAATAGATTCTATAAGATAATATTATCCAGTATTTGGTAATGCACTGTATAATACTAGATAGGATAAAAGTAAATATTTTTGACAAAAATATCCTTTAATATAAAATTTATATAATTCTTCTAAATATGTCATATGATATTAATTTTTATAAAAATCTATTAATGAGTATGTCCAAAAATATATTAATTTTGTTGAAATAAAAATCTTCAATGTTAATTTTTTTTTTAAATTATGCCTATTATATATATTAAATTAAAAAATCGATATGCATAATACCAAATATAAGGCATCATGTAATATCATTGAATCAAATGAAAACAAAAGAAGCATCATCACTTTATCAGGTAAAAAACTGTTAAATTAAACAGATATTAAAAAACGTACATTATTCACCTAGATAAAAAGAATAATGTAAATAAATCCTCACTAGGTCAATATACATGAACTTAATTAAAAGATAAATAAAGAATAAAATATATATCTTTCTCTAATAATTCAAGTAATTAAAATCTCCTTTCTTGACACACTTTCTCAAAATAAACACTTCATTCAGTTGTTTGGACTATAGTTCCATCATCCACTGCAACCAAGTCTGATTTGATCTCCTATGATTGCTGTAGAACTTGTTGAACTTCAGGCCTAGCAGCCGGACATGGATCCACACCAAGGCTATAAACATCAGTTTTTGTGTTAGGCTTCTTGGTCTTTGAAAGTTGTGGGGCATTATAGCCTAAACTTCCTGCAGTGGCAATAATGTTGGTGTTGACAGAAGTTGTCATTAGCCTTGAAAGACCAAAATCTTGGATATGAGCTTTTGTTTGCTCATCTAGTAGTATGTTGGTAGATGTAAGATTCCCATGTATTATATTCTCTTGGTTATGGAGGTGACACAAATTATTAGTGACTCCTATGGCTATTTTCATCCTTGTTGGCCATTGAATGACAATTTCAGGTCCACGAGCTGCATGTATTTGGAAATATCAGCAATTGCACACAAAAGATCTAACACAAAGGTCCATCAAACTTTGTCTCCATCAATTTGTGCCTGTAGATAAATTTTGTCTCCATCAAACTTATGAAGATACAAATTGGGATGTTGATGCATAAAGCAATAATACCAAATCATCTAATGAATTTACAACCAGTTCATTGAATTACAAAAGAATAAAGTCAATTGATCTCTATCTTCAAAAATCTAGCAGATCCAAAAACCTCAAAAAGGAAAAACTTCAAATTACAAGTATTCTCTCAAATAAACACTACATTTGTAAGGCTATGATAGCCAATTACATGTATCAACTATCACCCTCGCGGGCTGCAAAACAAAATGAATAACTTGTCTAGAAAGCAATATGTCATCTCCACAACAAACAAAAAAAAGCATACATAGGGAGTCTATATAAATGTGAAAAAACTTAATTTTCAAAACACAATCAAGGAAAATAATATATCCCAATACAAATTTAAATAAGTTGTACAGAAAGTTTACTTTAATGTGATCAAGAAATAATTTTTCAACTTCATAGCCTTCAATGAAGAACTAAACTTACCATCCAGTTTAAATTGCATGCTAAGCATTTGAGTTGACGAAGTTTGTTGGAATCCCTTCAGAACAATTTTTTACAGAAAGATTGTTGCTCACTGCCAAACATATTTTGGATAGTTAAACCACTACATGTCATCTGAAAGTAAAGAAAGTAAATAATCAAACGTGAGGCAACTCACCATGCAATGACGAAATTCTACTGAGAATTATATTTGAAGACTTCACAATTGGGTGGAATCCTATGCTTGTCCGTATTGATTTCCATTGGCATATTTGTTAACTTCAACTCAAGAAGACTGCTAACATTCTTTAGTCCATGAGGAAGCATTTTCAGGCGCAAACACGATCCGATTTCCAGGTGCGTGAGGCGTACGCAAACACGATCCGATTTCTTACACAATACCACATATTTCTCCACGCTATCATAAGCTCATCTCACTGACTGAAAGAGAAATCAACCATGCATATTTCTCCATTTCCGGTATACAAAGTTCCCTATCTCAACTTCAACCTCGCCAAATTTCTGATTCCATATAGCTACTCACTCACTCACTCCCATAAGGTATATCTCCTTTCTCTGCTGCACCCACACCACGTCATCTAATCACACACGTTCACTTTTTTCTTCACGCGAGACTTTACTTTTTCTCATTTCTCCATTTCCAGTATATAGAGTTCCCTCGCTCAACCTCAAACTTGCCGAATTTCTGATTCCATATATCCACTCACTCACACTCACTGCTAAGGGGTCATAAACCTTCTGCCTTTTTCTCAACATTGTCCCGTAAAATATATCTCATTTTTCTGCTGCACTTACACCCGCTCATCTAGTCACACACGTTCAAGAGACTTTACTTTTTCTCATTTCATCCCAAAATTTCAGGAGATATATTCTAAGACAAACCATGACTGCTAATGTTATCCCTATTCTAACAAAAGCATGGAATGTATTGGGAATTCGGATTTTGGTGTCCGTAAGTCTCTTATTGCAAATAGTCCTTCTATTTCGTGGCAACAGATGGAGGTATATAACTGGTAGACTAACACAATTTTTTATCTGGTTCAACTACCTGTCAGCAGATAGTGTTGCAACTTTGGCGCTGGGCACTCTTTCTTCGGAGAGCAAAAATCCATCACTATACCCCAGTATTGGATTATGTTGAATTCTTGAATAACTACAGTATAAGACAAGCTGAAGGGGATATTATTTCCGTAGGGGAAGTGATTGAAACTACTCCCACAGTATTGGATCATTCTCAAAGGGAAATAGCCAATAGTTGTATCCCAGAAGCTTCTTTTCTACACGATGGATTCCATTTTTTTAAGATTTTCAAGTGTCTATTTGATGATCTCATACTTAGTTTTGAAGACCACAAAAACAACCAACTTTTCTATCAGAACAAATCTTGGGGTTATGCTTTTCAAGTGATCGAGATTGAGCTTGAATTGATGTATGATTTACTATACACGAAGGCAATGCTGACTTACTCTCGCCTTGGCATTTTCCTCAAATCCGTGAGCTTTTTTTGCACACTCTCTGCACTTCTGACCTTTTGTTTTGTGATAGATAAAGGACACATGAATAATTACCATATCTATACTTTTGTGTTCTTCGATGTTACTATTTCGCTTGAGATTTGTGTTGTTATTATTTTACTTTGTTCAAGTCGAGGAATGTTTTGGTTGAGCAAGCAAAAGAATTGGACAGTTAATTTTCTCTACAAGTTCATATCATGGTTTCAGAGAAATTGTAAACTCTCACATGCTAAGAAGTGGTCTAATCGTATGTCACAATTCAATCTCATGAGTTTTGCCTTGAAAGATGAGCCGATCAAATGCATCAAAATTCAAAAATTTGTTTGCATCTATAAGCATTTTGAGGAATTTTACTACCAACAGACAACAGTTGTACCTGCAGAATTGAAAACACTCATTTTCGATCAGCTTAACTTGAAATCTCATGAAGCATTGGATGTTGAAGCATGTAAGGTATTATGCACCCATAGGGGCGATCGAGTACTTGACAAGTGGAACTATTCTGTTGTTGATTGGAGCGTCAAGGTAGAGTTTGATGAAAGCATTTTGTTTTGGCATATAGCTACAGATCTATGCTATCATTCGGATACATCTGACAACTCAAGTTGGGTTGAAACCCAAAGTTGTATAACAAGCAAATTGTTGTCAAATTATATGTTATATCTCTTTGTTGTGTGTCCTTTTATGTTGCCCAGTGGGATAGGACAGATTATATTTGAAGAAACATGTACTGATGTGTGTGGCCTTTTAGAAGTAAACAAAAATCAAGCGTGAGACAATACTTCAAGTGGATACAGAAATTCCACCATCTGTGATTCAAGG
Source organism: Gastrolobium villosum (assembly GCA_032173675.1). Lineage (NCBI taxonomy): Eukaryota > Viridiplantae > Streptophyta > Magnoliopsida > Fabales > Fabaceae > Gastrolobium > Gastrolobium villosum. The sequence continues at coordinate 19,239 of JAVKPL010006550.1, read as the reverse complement.
AGGCGGAAGCAAGTCTGTATTGTTTGATGCATGCAGTGTAACATCCCGGTGGCTGACGAAGGCAGGGAGTGATCGCTTGTGTAAAAGGGCACGGACAAGGAGCGGCTCCTAGCAGCCTTCCAACGGGGGTTACATGAATGAATCGAATCGACACCGGAAAGAGAGGGATTCCAAAGACTGTGCAAGTATGAAATCTGCCTCTGGATGTCTAAATGGTTCTGGATTACCAAATTTGGAGTCTCAATATCAAGTATAGGAGTTACGAAGTCAAGGAAACATTGAGAGGATGGAAGAGGAAAGTAAACTATAACGCTCAGCCGCTTCAACAATCAAGGACTATCCCTACATACTAACACGAGACTTTTCAGTATGTTTTTTCCTCATTCGCACACTTCCTGGGAAAACTTCCCAGGAGGTCACCCATCCCAGAATTGCTCCAAGTTAAGCAAGCAAGCTTAATTGTAGAGTTCTTCCGTTTCGGGCTACCGAAACGTATATGAATCTCATACTGCACAGTTTTAGAATCCCTCTCTTTCCAGTGTCGATTCAATTCATTCATGTAAACTCTGCTGGAAGGCTGCCAGGTTCGTCCTGGTTCGTCCTCGAACCACACCGTACTAGAAAAGAGGCCCTGCTCTGATACCACTTATAACGTTCGGCCGATTCAAGAATCTATTACTATCCCCACATACTAACACAAGACTTTTCAATGTGCTTTTTCCTCACTTGCACATTTCCTGGGAAAACTTCCCAAGTTAACCACGCCAGAATTGCTTCAAGCACGCTTAACTGTTGAGTTCTTCATTCCGGGATACCGAGAAGTATATGCATCTTGTTAGTATAGGGAGTACCAGTTAATTCTTATAAGTTATCCCAAACTGTGCAATCTCATACCTGCACAGTCTTTGGAATCCCTCTCTTTCCGGGGTCAATTCGATTCATTCATGTAACCCCTGCTAGAAGGCTGCTAGGAGCCGCTCTTTGTCCGTGCCCCTTTGCACAGGCGATCACTCATCGCCTTCGTCAGTGTTGCGAACTCGGCAAGTGTACCAATCGTTCCAAATAATAAAGTGATAAGTAGAATATCGTCTCCACGAGGATTGAGGCACCACAGTAATTATAACTAGCCCTCTCTTGTTGGATTGATAAAAGTTGGTTTGAGAACAATTGTGAGTTGTAAAATAAACGAAAACAATTTAAGAAAACGTAATTGATTCAAAAGCTCTTGGGAAACTCAAGAACAGGAAATTAAACGATGAACAAATAATAGAGAAAATATTGCGGTAAGAGAAACAAACACCTTTCTGATCCCCACCTTATAATCTGAATAAACGTTTACATTCGATTTACCCATTGATCAAACGATTCACCATCTTTTATTTAATTGGTTAAGCCCTAATCCCTTAATGACATTAACCTTATTAACCCTATTAGAATCCTAATTATTTAGTAATCCCTTTTTAGGTTAAACGTTTAAATCGATGAATCTTTCACGTCCGCACCTCCCACGCCACTAGTGCGGCTCCCACGCTGTGAGCGTGGGAGTTTTGTTCAGAATACTGGAGCACCATGCAACTAGCGTGGTTTCCATTAAGGTCTGGCACTACTAGGGTGAGTTTCACGCTAGTAGCATGGAAGTCTCTGTGTGAAAAGTTCCATCCACGCTTTCAGCGTGGGCTTTCATTTTTGCATTTTCCTTTTTAGCTCTAGTTTGTCTGTTTCTCCTATGAAATCAACATAAAATCAGTTGTGCAATCTCTAATTGAGATTTTAACAGATCAACAGTAATTTTTGCCTTTTTCTTAAGATTAATCAATATTCTTTCTCTTTTTGGCTTAGATTTACCCATATGCTGGATGCATATCAAATAATTCCCAGATTTGAACGTTGCTGTCCTCAGCAATGTAATAGATTAAACATTAGGCAGCAATGATAAACTCTGTGAGAAGAATTTATGTCATTAATGAAATTTCCTACATTGAAGAGATTAAGAGTTATAATGCTATGCATGAGTGAATCCAAGTTGAGAATTGCATAAATCACTTTTTGTACAAGGAATTAGAATCTAGCTCGATCACTTCTTACCAAGATAATCACTGCACTTGTCACTCTTTGTATCGGGTTTAAACTCTCAATCCATCAGTGCAATAAGAATACCATAAGCTTGATCCTATTCTCAAGTTCCTAAGAATGAGGAACATGTAAAACATGCACAAATAGATCCAAAGGTCTTTCGAGGGTTGTAACTTGGCTGAGGCTAGGGTAGGAATATTTGGGAAAGTGGCTAATTTTTTACTGTATATCAGATTAAAACACAACAATGTTTTAGTTGTTCATACTCAGACCCAATTTCACTTAGTCCCTTCCTTTCTATTCACACTTTTCTTTTTCTTTTTGACCTTTTTATTCTTTGCTGTTGCTTTGCAACTTCTCCTTTTGTTTCTTTTCTCTTTGGTCCTAGCTTTTGCTTTCACTATCACTTTATTTCTTTGAAATTGTTCCTTAAATGTCTATAAACAGTGCTTCAATCTCATCAAGGTGTGTTGATAGAAAAATAAGCTAAGAGTCTCATGGTTAAATTCAACAAGAAACAACAGGCTAAGGCTCAAAAAGGGTTAACAATGGAAATTTTTAAGGTCAGCTATTTAGCCAAATAGTTAACAAGAAATAAGTGCCTTTATCATTTCAGATCATGCATGTATCACAGAGAAACAGATCAAGTTCTAGAGTATTATCACAGTGAGGTCTCTCTACAAGGAAAAATTACTGTATAGGCTCAAACCTCACGGCTGTGCAATCAAACTAGAATCAGAATTCCATATTATCATATATCAACTGTAACTCTCAACAAAGAATTCAATCAAACGAGCAATAATAACTCTTATATTTCAATGTATTACTCAAAACATTTATCCATTATGACTTCTCACAAAGTATCTTATATGCTCTCTAAGATTTAATCATCTTATTGCATGAGTAGCTAACACATATCCAGGTATGTTGCTCAGAGAATATCTTCTATTAAAACACAATTAGTAACAGAAATTGAGACAAAAGGTTAAGATATCTCCCTGATTCAGAAAAATTTTCTGTTAGAGGTGTTCCTCTTTACCGATGTATTGCGCTCAATTCCAAAATTTAGAACATTGTTGTCCCCAGCAATAAAACTAAACTAGGCGAAGAATAAGAAATTCTGCACAGGTAACACACTCACACTGGTTAAAGCATCAAGTTAACATAATTCAAAAGATATCTAAACATCATAATAAAATTAAAACTAACACAAAGGAAAGGAAATAAAATAAAATAAAATAAAATAAAATAAAAATGAATAATAAAAACTCATTGGGTTGCCTCCCAAGTAGCGCTTGTTTAACGTCACGAGCCTGACGTACCCCTTGTGATTTATGGTGGTTGGAAGCATGCTACAATTGATGACCCAGTCTTCTTGATCCAGTATTGTGTACTTCCAGGATCATATGCATGTGGATGAGGAGGAGGTTTCTTAGAAACTTTAAACTTAGTTGTCACAAGTTTTTCCTTACTCTTGTGTTTTTCCATCTTAACCTTTGACTTGCTTTCTTCATGCCGCCGATGGACTTCCTTCTTACTCCCTTCATCAGCTTTAGACAAGTCTTTATTGATAATAACAGGGTATTGATCTTCATCTCCAAAGAAGGCATATTTCAGAGTTTCAAATAACTCCTTCAATTCTGTTTTTGGTGCTACTGTAATTAAATCATTTTCCTTCTTTTCTAGCACCTAAAAAACAACTTCTAGCTCTTCTTGTGGAGTAGCTTCATCTTGAGCTTTCAACTCTTCTTCAAGCTCTTAAAGCTCACTTTTCTCCTCCAAAACCACCTCTTCAAACACATCCAGTCTGAAACAATCACTCTCATCAGATGAATTTTTCATAGCATCGAAAACACTGATGGTGATTTTCTCATCATTCATCCTCAACTCGAGCGTTCATTGTTCTACATCAATCATAGCTCGAGCTGTGGCCAAGAACGGTCTACCCAACATAAGAGGTATTCCACTTTCCTACTCCATGTCTAACACGATGAAATCAGCAGGGAAGATGAACTTGTCAACTTTAACAAGAACATCTTCTATGATTCCACTAGGTCTCCTCAATGAACGATTAGCAAGCTGTAGAGAGACCATAGTTGGCTTCAATTCAGTGATGCATATTAGTCAGCCACCAGGATGTTACACTGCATGCATCAAACAAGACAAACTTGCTTCCGCCTCCTTGAATCACAGATGGTGGAATTTCTGTATCCACTTGAAGTATTGTCTCACAAGCTTGATTTTTGTTTACTTCTAAAAGGCCACTCACATCAGCACATGTTTCTTCAAATATAATCTGTCATATCCCACTGGGCAACATAAAAGGACACACAACAAAGAGATATAACATATTATTTGACAACAATTTGCTTGTTATAGAACTTTGGGTTTCAACCCAACTTGAGTTGTCAGATGTATCTGAATGATAGCTAAGATCTGTAGTAATATGCCAAAGCAAAATGCTTTCATCAAACTCTACCTTGACGCTCCAATCAACAACAGAACAGTTCCACTTGTCAAGGAATCGATTTCCCTTGTGGGTGCATAATACCTTACATGCTTCAACATCCAATGCTTCGTGAGATTTCAAGTTAAGCTGATCGAAAATGAGTGTTTTCAATTCTGCAGGTACAGCTGTTGTCTGTTGGTAGTAAAATTCCTCAAAATACTTATAGATGCCAAGGAACTTTTGAATTTTGATGCATTTTATCGGCCCATCTTTCAAGGCAAAACTCATGAGATTGAATTGTGACATACGATTAGACCACCTCTTAGCATGTGAGAGTTTACAATTTCTCTGAAACCATGACATGAACTTGTAGAGAAAATTAACTCTCCAATTCTTTTGCTTGCTCAACCAAACATTCCCCGACTTGAACAGAGAAATAATAACAGCACAAATCTCAAGCGAAATAGTAACACCGAAGAGCACAAAAGTATAGATATGGTAATTATTCATGTGTCCTTTATCTATCACAAAACAAAAGGTCAAACATGCAAAGAGTGTGCAAAAAAAGCTCACGAATTTGAGGGAAATGCCAAGGCGAGAGTAAGTCAGCATTGCCTTTGTGTATAGTAAATCATACATCAATTCAAGCTCAATCTTGATCACTTGAAAAGCATAACCCCAAGATTTATTCTGAAAGAAAACTTGGTTGTTTTTGGTCTTCAAAACTAAGTATGAGATCAACAAATAGACACTTGAAAATCTTAAAAAAATGGAATCCATCGTGTAGAAAAGAAGTTTCTAGGATACAACTATTGGCTATTTCCCTTTGAGAATGATCCAATACTAAGGGAGAAGTTTCAATCACTTCCCCTACGGAAATAATATCCCCTTCAGTATCCCCTTTAGCTTGTCTTATACTGTAGTTATTCAAGATTTCAATATAATAAGATCCTAGGTCTGGGAGACTGGATTCTCTGAATATTTTGCGGCTTGCCAACCTCAATGACCAAGTCCCCTCACCATATTTGATTATTCCAGCAACTAGAACTAGAATGACAATGTAGTTAAGGTGGCTGCCATTCCATGACTTGAAAACCACGAAAACTATTGCTACTAGGTGATAGATTGACACAAGCAAATGTCGTAGCCATAATTCATTATTCTCACGAGAGTAAGCGGTGATTGTATCAGGGCCACCAAGATGCAAAAGAAGGAAGGGTGCCCAGTTCGCCATAAATATGAAGTTGGGGGTTTAGTGATGGATTTTTGCTGTCCGAGAAAAGAGTGCCGAGCGCCAAAGTTGCAACACTATCTGCTGACAGATAGTTGAACCAGATAAAAAACTGTGTCAGTCTACCAGTTATATACCTCCTTCTGTTGCCACGAAATAGAAGGACTATTTGCAATAAGAAACTTACGGACACCAAAATCCGAATTCTCAATACATTCCATGCTTTTGTTAGAATAGGGATAACATTAGCCATCATGGTTCGTCTTAGAATATATCTCCTGAAATTTTGGGATGAAATGAGAAAAAGTAAAGTCTCTTGAACGTGTGTGACTAGATGAAGGGGTGTGAGTGCAGCAGAAAAATGAGATATATGTTACGGGACGATGTTAAGAAAAAGGCAGAAAGTTTATGAGCCCTTAGCAGTGAGTGTGAGTGAATGGATATATGGAATCAGAAATTTGGCAAGGTTGAGGTTGAGCTAGGGAACTCTATATACTGGAAATGGAGAAATGAGAAAAAGTAAAGTCTCGTGTGAAGAAGAAAGTGAACGTGTGTGATTAGATGAGGGGGTGTGGGTGCAGCAGAGAAATGAGATATACCTTACGAGATGTTGTTTACAGAAAGTCAGGTTTGTGGGAACAGATAGCGTGTCCCCCGTCCCTTAGCAGTGAGTGAGTAGCTATATGGAATCAGAAATTTGACGAGGTTGAAGTTGAGCTAGGGAACTCTGTATACTGGAAATGGAGAAATATGCAAGGTTGATTTCTCTTTCAGTCAGTGAGATGAGCTTATGAGAGCATGGAGAAATTTGTGGTATCGTGTAAGAATTAAAGTTACACTACCTGTCCGGTTGTGAGGAATATTGATCATGTGTCCCCTTTCTTTCTTCAGGATTTCATTATAGATCTCTGAGGAATGCTTGGTCTCTGTGCAAAATGTGGAACACAACCCATTATATATGCAAACAAAGCACCCGGCCAGCAACGGATGGCTATACAAATGATTTGATTTATATAATGTTTGTAAACCGGGGTGAAACATAAAAAAAATGTTTGAATTTCTAATGGGAGAACTATTTTAAAGAAAGCTAACAATGTAATTACTTCTAATTTAATTTGTAAGTATATCTTGATATAAAAAACTATATGAATTAATTGCTCCATAAGTAACTAATAGTAGCAGCTACTCAAATAGATACATGTTTTAGCATTTCCATTTACAATTAAAATCTGTTTGCCAGGAAGTCTTACCTTCGTACAACAGAGTTGTGTTGAAATTATAACGACACTTCAGCTAGTCTCTTGTAACATGTGATTGGAAATATCAGGTTTGTTTACTCTGCTTGGAGCACTTCAACTGGTCAGTCTCCTTGTATCGAGTGATTGCAAATATCTGATCTCACTTCTCAAGCATGCTTACTCTGCTTAATTCGCTGAAGAAGGGGTGTACTAAGGGATGTGCATGGAGCGGTTCATAATCGGTTTGACAAAATCCGAACCGAACCGGTTTTAAATGGTTCGAAACCGGTTTTATGGTTTATAACCGGTTTTGATATAAAATCAATCAAAACTGGTTTAAAACCAATTTTAATTCAAAACCGGTTTTAAATCAAAACCGGTTATGAACCATAAACCGATGATCAAGTTTAAAACCGGTTTTATAATAACTTCAAAACAGATTTTTGATGAATTATGCTATTTTTTTTTTTTTTGAAATAAAATAAAAGATACCTTTATTATTTTTGTTGACATAAAATAAAATACGTTGTGCCATCATCCAATTTAATTTAGATCCAAGATAAGCTCAAGAAAAATGCTGTCATTTCCATCAAGCTCAAGAAGAGCTGCTCATAATGAGGCTTACAGTAAAGAACACCTTCCATTAAGGAATAGTTGCTCAACTGAAACATAAAGATCATCAACAATAGTCCGAATAAAGTTTAAACTTAAACACACAAATGTTGACTACAAAGGCATTCAAACATTACACGATCTATGACAATACAGTGATAAAGTGAACTTTTTACACACTAAAAATCCTTACTTTCAGTATGCTTTGCACCCCATATTCTCTCCATTAATCAGGTCAAAAACAGGAATAACTTAATTTGGTGTAGCATATCTTTGTTTTGTATTCATACTTGGTACCAACAACATGAATGAATACCATTAAGTTAGCTGAGGCAATGAGCCATGCAGATTTTTCAAGTGCCATAAGCACATTATCATCAACATTTCTTCCAAAGGCCTAGTATCCTACAAGTGCAACTGGGAAATAGCATATAGCATTGATGAAATAGGCCCCGACAGCACTTTTCCACATTGGTATCTTTGATGGCTTCTCAGGGGTTAATGGAATTGTAGCTTGAATTTCAAGGACCACAGCATGGCAACTATAAGGGTGACATTTAAATATCTAGCAATGTTCAAATCTAATAATACAGATATACTTTCCAACTACAACTAAAAAGAAAGTGTCTTATCCTACTTGAAGTTAGCTTTTACTCAACCAATTAAAAATTAAAATAACACATGAACCAAAATAACAATAACCAAAAACAATATGTTCAACTCTCAGCTCCAAAATGGAGAGCAACAAAATTACTAATATTGTAGTACTAATATGGTTTCCATTCGCAGCTCACCATGCACTCATTTTTTTTCCCTTAAAGAATGAGTACAAATTTTAAATTTCCATTTCTTTCTATTTTTATTCCATCTCTGATTTTCACTTCTCCAGGCAGCCATTAAACAGCATAACAAACTTAAACCTTATAAACATTAAACAGCAATGTTTTCTATCAGAAACAAAGGGAATAACCACACAGTGAAGTGAATTAGCAGATAGAGATATCTTAGTTCACTTTAAAAAATTTTGTTCCGAATGAATTTACACTCACAAAATTCACGTGACACACAGGACTCATATATGCACAGATTGGATTTGGCCATAGCTCATGTGCCCTTGTACATGTCAATTAATACAAACTGAAATCTATGAAGGGATGGTTCTGATGTGACCAACGAATAGAATCCTAGTGCAATGGTGATCATACCACCATTTCCTAAATATGCATTTATGATTTTCCCAGTACTTTTCCAGGGTGCTATTGCAATATTAGTTATATAAATTAGTTTTCTCAAAGATAGATTCTTCTCATTACTCTAACATGCAGCAGAAAATATTAAAAATCTCTAAATATAGGATAATAATGGTACTGGACAAAATTTTCATGTTACCATATTCATCTATTGTGAGAACTCCAGTGTCATCATGGATTGGCATATCTCTGTTGGCAACCCAAAAATAGTTATCATTGGCTGATATTCCGAGGTACAATTTTCTGTTTTGTTCATCAGTGGCATCAGGCTGAAAGAAACTCAGCTTGAACAAACCTGAAGATGAAATCAAACGGTTGGATGTTGCGAGCTGATGACCTTGGAGTAGTGTGTCTTCCTTCAAGTTTGAAGGCTTTGTCTGGTACAGGAAACAACTGAAAGTGATGAATCATAGTATTCTCTTGATAGCAAAAGTAATAGAGCCAGGAATATCAGCAAAATTAATGAGAAAACTAATCAATCCCCAAGTTATGAACAGAGGATCCAAAACCAACAAAATCACTTAGAGAGCCCATAAGAACGTAAATAACATCATGGAGCAAAGAACATACTAAAACAAAACCAACTGAACATCAGAAAGCTAGCAAGGAAAGAAGCAAGCAAGTCATTTAAGCATTCAGCGACTATTTGTTTTTGTTGGTACATAAACTTACACTGATACTCCTTTACTCTCAAATTTGTTTTTGTTCTTTGTTTTTCTGATTTTTTAAAGTTTTATATTCTATTACTTTAACAAGGGCCGGATTAAAAATAAATAAAAAAGCCGATTCCGTGGTGTGTCTACGTTTTTTTATTTTTATTTGCAAAAGCAGGGGACTTTTATTTTATATTCTATTTTTATACACAACAATCACTTTTATTTTTATATTCTATTACTTTAACAAACTATACATAATAAGATTAATAAAACTTAAAATGGAGGTATACCTCCACCGACAGCAGCGAAAAGTATCACACCTTGTTGGAAGGATGAGGTTAATGTGATGACTTCCAGGTGGTGACCGGCGGAGCTCGTGGCAGTGAGTGGTGGCTTGGACCTCCTTCCCCGAGAAGTAGAAGCCCCAACCCTCTTTATCAAGAATTTTTTTCAATCTTCTCTGAAAGAAAAAAACCTTTTTGGGTTGTGACCCTTCCTTCCCCTTCTTGTCGCTGCCTTCTTCCTTTTTGTAACGGCTCCAAAAAGAATCCTATGAAGCCTCCAATGTAGTCAATATGAATGCCAGCAAGAACAAGTGATTTGTCTTTGTCATATTTCCTTTCTCATAAAATGCACCAGACTGTATTTTCTGCACCTTCTCTCACCTTCTGAAAACTTTCCTTATTTTCGTCTGAGTAGCATTTAGTTTTTTTTTTTTTTTGAATATTAATTGATTGCAAAGTATTATGAAAGAGTAGGAAAGAAATTATCTCATGTTATAGAAATAAAAGTATGAGTGTTTATCCACATGTAAGAAGAGAGAATAAAAAAAGTGGTGTAATCTAACCCTTTTTATTTATCTCATCTAAAATAAAATAAACATAACCCATGAAAAAAATATGCTCCTTTTTAATTTTCATTTTTCTTTATTAAATTTTTTTTTAGAAAGTAGGGGTTCACAATTTAAATAATTTTAAGTATTTGTAATAAAATTAGGTGTTCACAAAATATTTTGCTTTTGCAACGGCTTACGAAAAAAGATTCTATTGACCGTTGCAGTGTTGGAGTGGGGAGCAAGGGTACGATCACGATGGATGAATTTGTGTCATTTGAGCGGGAAGCAGGGGTACCATGAGATCGATCAAAGTCTGTTACGTTATCTTTTTGTGGTGCCTGCATTTTTTGTTTTATGGTAAACAGTTTTGTGCCTGCTTTCTTTCAAGTCTTGCTACAGTCGTAGCATGCTTTCTGATACCTACACTACATGGTTGCAGTGTTGCAGCAAGGGTGGTGTGTTGTATACGAAAATTAGATAAAAGAGTGTAACTGCATAGCATACAAGTGGACAGAGCAAGACAATTATGGCGGTGTCCTCCAACAACTACCATATCGACCATGAATGCTTGTTATGCTTTTGTTGAACGATATATTTTTCTTTGCCATTCCTCTCATCATCAGTTTGGTATAGAAATTTTTTTGCTTAAAGTGAAATAGGTAGAAAAATGTAAAAAAAAAAGTTGTTTGGTGGGGAAATTTTTTGGGAATTAGATTTTCTGAGCTATTGGAAGGGAAAAAATATGTTGAAATAAACATGGTGTTTCTTACTCCCAACCAAACACCACCTTATTGTCTAAGCTGTTGGCAGGGACTTCTTTCGCCAAAATGTATATGGAGTTATCAATTGGCACTTGTGCTTTTTAAAAATACTTACTTTTTCATGATAAAAGATAAGATCATGAGTTGATGTATCATAGAGAAAGTGGAATAACATATATTAAGAAAAAGATATTAGAATGGCATCTGACCATAGATGTTATGTGGCCTTCCGAATGATTTTGTAGCCTATTGTCACATAACCTCAACACAAGCACCGTGTATGTATCTAGTTAAAATTCTGGCATCCAAGAACTTAAGTATTGAATATCTACAAAATAAGAGGGTCCATGTTGCATGTGTATGAAAACATTATCATGGGCTAATTTTATAATACAATTTCTTTGAAGCCCAAAAGTGAATTAATTTAATTCTTTTACATTTACTCCACTCCAAAACATGTACTGTAAAGCCATTTTTAATGGCTTATGCACAGTAAAGTACTGGCTAATTTTATTCACTAAAGTTTATGCACTTTATTGTCGTGTTCTCATTTTTTTCCTTTCAATCTATATTGTGGCGTTCAAAAAGTTAAATCCCTATACTTAACCATATATACGTTAACAAAAGGTTATTGTGATCTCTTTTAATTTTATAAATAAACATTACATATTCGAATATTTATATTTTAACGTCTCATAATCAACTATTCTCCTCACTGTATAATTGTGTACTTTATTTTATTTTTTATTTTTATTTTTTCAGTTTGGTAAATGTTCATGTAAATGTTTTATTGCAGTGTCACAAGCAGTAGCATCCTTTTTTAGCATTCCTTGTTCTGGTGCCTGCATTTTTTGTTTGGGTTTTATATTTCTCATTTAATATGAGAATTCAAATTTTCCTACACATCCTTCGATTTCTGTGCTGACATGGGTCCTACATCTAATTTTCTCTAACACATGGATCTCACATGCTTTTTATCTCTACAACATGAGATTTCAATTCTCATTTTGTTTTATGATTAACATTTTGGTACCTACTTTGTTTAAGTGTTACTGTAGTGACGTCTTGTATTTCGACCATTTCCTTGTTCTGATACCTATATGGTTGCAGTGTTACAGCAAGGGTAGTGCAGAAAAAAATTACATAAAATTCATAAAGTATGAAAAGATAAAATTGGATGATCAAATCACCTGTTTTTTGTTAAAAAATTATTTTAACTTATTTATTTATGTAAATGTTCATTCTTTTTTACCATTTCCTTGTTCTGGTGGCCGCCTTAATCATGATACAATAATATTAAATTTTAGATATACTAAATGAAAATATGAAACAATTTTAGATTAATGTATGCTTTTAGAACTTGGGCCTCTTTTCGCTTTTTGGTTTAAGGAGAACCATTGCATGATTTGAAAACCAGCTTGACGAAAGAAAGAAAAGTATATGATGGATAAAATTATGTTAAGGGAGACGCAGACTCAAGGAACAATGTGGATTCACCTCACTGATTATGCCCGCTCTAATAACAGTTTTAACTTTTTTTTTTTTAACATCGTTGGATAATCGAACTTAATTTATGGGTTTATCATCTATCATTTAACATGACCATAAAAATTTCCTACACACTTGTGGGGCGCAAAAAAAAACTCTTACACGCAAAACGAATATCTATAACATAACACAATCATTTTTCCTACAACATAACACAATCATTTTTCCTACAACATAACACTTATAAAACCCATTAATTAAACACCAAAAAATAATTAAATAATTTATTGGGAGGAAGTTTTAAATTTTTTTTTTTTGAAAAGAAAAAAGAAAAAAAAAAGAATAGAATTTAAAACTTTCTCCCAATAAATTATTTTCTTTTTTCAAAGGTACAATAAATCCTTTTGTTTTATTATCCTCCTTTGTGTGATCATCTATTATTATATTAACACGGGAGGGTTATATTGACAAATTTTTTTCTTAAAGACTACATTAAGTTTGACTAGTCATATACTCTCTTTTCTTTTTGTGAAAGTAGTCATATACTCTTCATTGAAGTATAATTGGTCAGACATAATATAATATATAAGAGTTTGTAAATAAGAAGTTTATAAATATAACATTCCCGTATTAACATTATTTCTTCAATCACCAGTTTAGAATAAACCTCAAAATGACATGAGTTTTTATAGACTTTATAATATTGTACGTTTGTTTGGAGAAAGGCATAAGATGTGTTTGGTGCGAGTATGGGTAGCAGCAAGTGTCAGTGACTAGGTTTATCGAATCATAATTTTGATTTGAGGTTTCAGGAGGGAATTCTATCCGATGGGAATGACATTTGCATTTCATTTGCCAAATTGCTACATGACAATTAGATAGAAATAATAATTGATTTTTTTTAACGCGCGTATGCCTCTTCGAAATAATCTATATTTCATATTGTTCTAGATATTCACTTAAGTCTAGTAAGATTGGATCTCATGTCACTATGCCCAAAATCTAAATCCTTTTAGAGAGTATCTATGGCAAGGCATAGAGGTTTATCACTGGGACATCTTTTCCTTGCACTGCTGCTCCTGTACACTAACAGTGGGCAACATGCATTGTCTCAGGACAAGATACGGCTTAATGAGACTTGGTGGTGTGAGTACGGGTAGCAGCGAGTGTCATTGACTGGGTTTATGGAATCATAATTTTGATTTGAGGTTTAAGGAGGGGATTCTATCCGATTGGAATGACATTTGCACTTCATTTGCCAAATTGTTATAGGACAATTCATCAAACATCAACATCAATATCACCTTTATCCCAAATTAATTGGGGTCAGTGGTAGATGAACTCGCATGAAAGATATAAAATTGTTGAAAAAATAAAATAAAAAAATAATATATATATATATATATATATATGTATATATATAAATAAATAAAAGTGAAAAAGAAAGGGACAAGAAGAAGTGGGGGAAATGAAGGGGAAAGGACTAAAAAGGGACCATCTGGAACATGGGAGTAACCACGGGTCTAACCTTCCACCATACTTATAGCTTTTCTCCATTCCGTTCAACATAGGTAGATTTAGGGCCCGTTTGGATGAGCTTTTAAAAAAAGACCTTTTAATGAGGTACTTTTTTTAGAAGAACTTTTTTCAAAAGTCATAATTATTTTGTGTTTGGATGTAATATTAAAAAAGTACTTTTAAGTAAAAATGTTATTTAGATGTTAAAATAAAAAGCACTTTTAAGTATAAAATTACCTTTGTACCCTCACGCATTATGTTTTTTTTTTCTTTCAATGAGCACTGTTTATCGTCATCTTCACCTGATACTTCCATCCTCGTCTTTATCCAAACTCTAACATATTGTCTGCTAAACTTCCCTTTCCCTTTCTCTTCGTCGTCTTCCCTTGCAAGCGCTATTCCCGTTTCACCTTCACAAGTTGCAAAGCTACTATCCATGGCCAATCGTTGGGTTACGCCTGAGGTTTGTTTCAATCTATCTTACTGGTTATTTATTTCTATTCCACAATTTCTATCGTATTTCTTTCTTTATGGATTTTACTTTTTCTTCGTTTACTTTTTTTTTTATTGCGTGGGTGAAGGTATACCCGATGTCGGCTGTTCGTGGCTGTTGGAGTTGCTGTCGGGGTCTGCGGGTTGCAGCTGGTTCGTAATCTCTGCATCACAAGCGGTGGGTGAAAAAATGGGTCATTCAGCTTTTGACTTCTCCTTCTTCTCAAAGTTAAAAATTGTAGCTTCTTAAAAAAGTTAATTTTTTGCTTTTTTACCAACTTTTGCTTTTTCCAAAAGCTGCATCCAAACATTAGAAAAAAGTCTAAAAGCACTTTTCTTAAAAAAAAGAGAGCTCCTTTTGGGTAAGAAAAAGCCCATCCAAACACACTCTTAGTGCGCATAGTAGGTGCTAGTTTCATGCTGTAGAAAGCAATATGATGATTATTCTGAAGTAGCACTGCATCGACTCCTATACCGGAAGCATCAGTTTCCACCACGAATGGTTCCTTGAAATTAGGTAATGCCAAAATAGGAGCTTCTGTTATAGGACAATTAAATAGAAATAATAATTGAATTTTTTTAACGCGTGTATGCCTCTTCGAAATAATCTAGATTTCATATAATTTTCAATAAAGATTCATCTTGGAATAGGAAGAACGCATTTTCATATTATTTTTATAAATGAAGAAGGTTATATTTAAAAAAAACAATTACAAAATTTTATTATTAAATCTTAACTGTTGATTTCCGTTAATCTGATTGTTATAATTTATTATAAATTAATAATTAATTAATAAGTATGACCCAATAATTATAACCATTAGATTGACGGAAATCAACGATTAATTTAGTTGTAATAATTTATAAGCGAAAAAATTTATGAATATAACCTCTCTCTTTTTAAATTATGTGAATAATAATAATTGGGAAAAATATTTTTGCTTGTTACAGAAAAAATTTCTATCACACTCACATAAAAATAGAATGTGAGTGTGAAAAGAAATTCTACATAAGCACAAACATTAAACCCATAATAATAATAATAATAGTTTACATTTTTTATTTCCTTTTACTATATTTTATGTAAGAAAAAAAAACACAAATGAATTGAAAATTTATCAACTAAAAGATAAAATGTTTGTTTTCTTGGATCAACTTTTGGTTATTTTTGCATTGTGTGCTTTAAACGCTGTGTAATTTTGATTGTTAGTTGGAAGGCATATGAATGAATTGGATCAGATAATTCCCAAACTCCTCTCAGTCGGTGTTGAATTGAAATTTGAATTCAAGGTTTGAATTCAAATTTGTTCTCAATTAATCTTTCTGTTATATGTTTATGTAATAAAGTCGTAATTTAATCTTTCCGTTATACGTTATAAATTGAAAGTTATAATTTAATTTTTTCATTATACGTTGTAAGTTGAAAGTTAAAATAGACGTTAATAGGATATTTGTATATAAAGACCTCAATTGAAGAGGGAAAATATGAACGAATGAATGCAAAAAACTATTACTCTAATTTATGTGTATCTAGTCTTTGACACTCCCTTACATCCTTTGCAAATTTTTCAATCTTACCCTTTCCTTTTGTCTCTTTCCTTGTCCCTTGTTGATCCTGTACGCATGACATAAAGTGATAAAACTGTACAAATTGGTCCCGTAATACAAAACTTGATTAATAATGGCTTTATACAAAGGGAAAAATGCTCATCCTTCTAAATGACACAACTTATATCATTTCATTCTCATAAAGAGATAGGACTCACACCTTTATTTTTTGTCAACTTTCTCTCATTCTTTATCTAGCTCTTTCTCTCTCTTACAATGACACAACTTTATATCCTATCATTTCACTCTTATAAAGAGGTGAGACCCACTCCTTTATTTTTTTGTCAACTCTCTTTTCTTCTTTATTTATCTCTTCCTCTCTCTTACAATGACACAACTTTATATCGTTTAAAATGATACACACTTTATCCTTGTATGAATTATAAAAAATGATTTAGATACTTGAATTAACACCTGGGTTGATTTCACTCTCCAACTATAACAAGCAGCTATCAATGGGAAAAGTCACAAATTTTTATCTTATAAATGGTGCAAGTAGAGAGGGATCCGGTAGAAAATTTAAAATATCGCCCTTTTAATAACTATTTAAAAAATCAAGGTTGTTTTCAATATATATATATATATATATATATATAGATCTACCGCACTCAGTCACGTTAAAAATGGGCATGATCACTTAGGTCCCATGCAAGGCGTGATCCAGAGACATGTCTCATGCAAGACATGACTCACCCAGTGATGACATGTAATATAAAAATGTCAAAAGTTTGATCGTAAAACTATGGAAGGTCATAACTTTTGACTCAAATGTCTGAATCGGGTAATTTTTTTTCTTTGATTCCACACAATTTTTCAAGATCTATGTAATGACGTCAACTTGAAAAGGAGATTTGGTCAAAAAAAAAGTTCAAATTTTGGGATATTTTACCACAAAACTTCGGAAGCTATTAACTTTTAACTCAAATGTTCGAATCATATTCTTTCTTTCTTAATCCATGTAATTTTTCGAGAGCTACGCCATAGTATGGTCAAAAAATTATCCCAAAAAATGCTTTTTTATGTGTATGATATTATTTAAAATTTTACATTCTAACACTATCAAGTAATCCCCAAGGAATTTATCAGTGTAGATATCAAAAAATTATGTAGAATAAAAAAAAAAAACTAATTAGGACACTTGAACCAAAAAATTATGATCTTCCAAAATCTTATAATAAATAGCTCATGTAATTGATTATATGGATCATGTCTTTGATTATATCATCTAGCCAACGTCAAAAGATGGACCTGTTAATGTAATTCCAACGCTTACGAAAAATATTCTATTGAGCAAGAGAAGGAGTACATGTCATTGCAGTGTTAGAGCATGGCGGTGGTACAATAGATGAATTCCTATTATTGGAGTGGGAAGCAGGGTACGATGGATAAAATTATGTTATGGCATGCGTTGGAATTACATTACATTGCGGGCAAAAGCAAAACATTTCAAGCCATAGTACAACCCTTCTTCAGTGAATTAAGCAGAGTAAGCATACATGAGAAGTGAGACTGACTAGCTGAAGTACTAGCTGAAGTGCTCCAAGCAGAGTAAGCAAACCTGAAAATTAATGGAATGTGATGACATATATTTTATTGGATATTCTATGATGTCATATAATAAATCAGCTTGATAAAAACGGTGCTTGGAATAATTTTTTATGTTAAGTTAATTTTTTTTTCTTATTTATATTTTTTGTTTTTTAATGCATTTAATATAATAGCCCTAGCCTAATTACGATTTCAAAATTAGTTAAAAACTATATTTCCCGATGGTAAAATCGTTTTGTGTTTTCGTAAAAATAAAAAAATTAGTAGTACGTATCAAAATAATAAAAATAAAAATAAATTTAGTAGTTTGTGTTTTACTAAAGTGATAAGATATTGTTCTTACCTTTTTTTCATGTCCATTTTTATTTTTATTTACTTATCTCCAGTTCTGTAAGATCACAATCTAAAAAAAATAAAAATAAAAGATAAAGGTTAGTTGAGATTCTGATGTTGAAGATAAGTTGATAGATTAGAGTAGATATAAAAAGGAAAATTGATATTTAAAAATGGAATAGAAAAAAAAAATTAAACATGATGAAATTATTTTTATTTTCTAATCAATATTAAATAAGGGATAATATATTGTGCCTACTTTTTTCTTGTATATACTACATACTCATCTCCAATACCTTTATATTAGAATCTCAACTAACATTCACACTTTCTCTCCTCTCTTTTAGAATCTCAACTAACATTTACACTTTCTCTCTCCTATCCGAGATTACGACCTAACCATATTGGAAACGAGTAGATACATTAGACAGAGGAAAAAGTAAGCACAATATCTTAATCCATCAAATAAATTTGATATTCAACTAAATATGAATAGGGATAATATAAAGGGAAAAATATTTATCCTTCTACATGATCTAATTTTATGTCATTTAAAGATAAAATAATGTTGTTTTCATAATTGCTAATTTTTTACATTATCCCTCCTCCATAAAATTAGGAAGAGAGAAAGTGGAGAAGAAAGAATATAAAAAATTCACTATTTATGCACCAAAATGATGTCATTTCATTTAGAATGAAACAAATTATATTATTTAAAAGGACAAACATTTTCTTTCCTGTTATAAATATATAAGATAAAAAGAATAGAATTGTTTCACTTTTGAGAATTAGGGCAAGTTTATAATATAAGACTTGATAGTATAAGACTTGATGGTATAAGTCCTGATTAAATTTTAATACTCTCCGCGTTTGGTATAATATTGTATAAGATAATAGATTGTATAAAATAATATTATCCAGTATTTGGTAATGCACCGTATACTACTAGATAGGATAAAAGTAAATATTTTTGACAAAAATATCCTTTAATATAAAATTTATATAATTCTTCTAAATATGTCATATGATATTAATTTTTATAAAAATCTATTAATGAGTATGTCCAAAAATATATTAATTTTGTTGAAATAAAAATCTTCAATGTTAATTTTTTTTTTAAATTATGCCTATTATATATATTAAATTA
>JAVKPL010006549.1:0-26890 GCA_032173675.1 Gastrolobium villosum | reverse complement strand
CGCAAGTTGACATAGTCTGCATCCAACATAGGTAAATCATCCACTCTCCCATTTATATAAGTCAGCTTTCCTTTGTCATTCCTAACCAACACACCCCCATGATGATATCTTATGACTATATATTCATCCATCTGCATAGAAAACATAACATAATCATTTTTTACACTACCTTAATATTATTTTACAGTATCATACAACCAATCAATTATTGTCAATATTACTATAATACTGTAAAAGTCACGGATATTTTAAATGGCTGCATTGCTACAAAATTGGGTCCACTAATCACTACACATAGCAACTTAAAATAACAACAGGGGGACCACATGCAAAAAGTTCCAAAAATAAAATACCAAAAGGGGACCAGATAAAAAAAAACCCTAACCATCTCTTGGCCTAAACCGCACATGGGGGACCACATTAAACAAAAACACAATGACCGAAAAGAATAGAGGGACTACAGATAATAAAGAAAGGGTTTCTCTCACGTACCTTGCAGGAATGTCACCACACTCATAACTGTTTTAAGGTTCTTCACCACAAACCACGTACACGGACAAGTTCCAAATGTTTGCAACTGCACAAGACACGTACACCAACAAACCATCGTAGCTCACCAACCTTCACCGAAAACGAAGCTCACGAGCAGAGGAAATGGCCGGTATGAACAAGTTACTTATTGTTTGTCTGTGTTAACTGAGTCAACAACAAGGTTGAAGAAATCTCTCTTCATCAAATGACGTTGTCCCCTACTCCTAAACCTTATACAGCCTTCCAATATAAGACAACGTCGTTCCTTTCTCCTCCACGTGGCTTTCACGTTAATGACTCAGCTAACTAACGGTCCAGTTGGCTTTCGTCAAGTGGGCCGTCACATTTCAACTAACAGAAGGACAAACATGTCCCTTGTTTCATAAAATAGGGACTAAAATGTGACTTTTTTTTCTAAGGACTAAATTGTGCCTCGTGTATATCATAAGGGACGAAAAATGGTATTTACTCAAAATATTTAGAGTGCTACGAGAGTATTAGACACTCAGTACATCACTTACTAAATATGGCAAAAGTAACATATTTACACAACTCTCTCCTTTATGATTATTTTCACTAGTATCCTAGTTATTTCTATTTTTGGTAATGGATTATGTACTTCCAACGCAGTGGAAATGTGCTCATATCTTAGAAAATATTTACTGTGCTATGAGAGTACCAAACACAGGGTAAATCATCTTCCATATGGTCAAAAATGACATATTTACACTACCTACGTCTTTATAGTTATTTTCACCCATATCTATTTTTTTATATTTCTTGTAAGGCAATATGTTCTCATGTAGCACGGAAAATATGCTCACATCTTAGAAAATATTTACAATGCTACAAAAGTACCATGCATAGGAGACATCGTTTATCAAATATGGCAAAAAAATAGCATACTTATACTACCCCCACATTTATGGTTATTATCTCCCATATCCCATTTTTTATATTTTTGGTAATGGAGTAGGTACTCTCATAACACTGAAAATGTGTTCCTATCTTATAAAATATTTACAATGCTACGAGAGTATCGACCATTGGGCATATCATTTACCAAATATGATAACAAGTAACATATTTTCCCTACCACCACCTTTATAATCATTTCCACATGTACCCCATTTTATTTCGATTTTGGTAAGGGGGTAGGTACTCCAATATCATTGAAATATGCTCATATCTTAGATAATATTTACAGTGCCATGAGATTATCGAGCACTGTATTCATTATTTAACAAATATGGTTAAAAAGTAATCTATTTACACTACGCCCACTTATTTGGTTATGGATCTTTATCCTCTCACGTTAAAAGAAATATATGACATGGTCATGTGGGTAATCATAACCATACAAAGGTGAATCAATGGTGATAAAGGAAAAAAAAAGATAATTACAAAATTATAGCTATTGATTCATCTTTATATGGTTATAATATTCTCTCATGACCCTATCATGTTTTTTTAAACATGAAAGGATCTATTTCCATTTGTTTATTCATACCCATATTCCATTTATTTCTATTTTTAGTAACGGAGTCGGTACACCCATAGCACTAAAATCATATTACTATTTTAAAAAATATTTATAATACTACAATAGTACTGAGCACTGAATATATTATCTATAAAATATGACAAAAAGTGACATATTTATACTACTTGCGACCAACTAAATAAAGAAACCCGTAACACCAATGTAGTATAGGGTTTTCATGGAACCATTTCTCCCATTATAAAGGAGATTTGCACACTCACCCCTTAGAAGGGCTAAGGTGGTTGGCCTTTCGAATTGGGCTCCATGACCTTCGGCCTAAGCCCAAAGTCTGGTCTACAACACTTTTTAAATCTTATATTCTTAAACAAAAAACGAAAATCTTATGGCATAACACAGACTCAACAGAATTAACTCTCGAGTCTCGAAGATCTCATATAATGAATCCAATTCACTTAGCAAATATATTTCATGCTTCGATGTTAGAAGAACAGCATATCGAAAGCCTAGCTACATTAAAAGAAACAACGAATTCATTTCTTCATTTAAATAGCTTCTACTGAAAACTATGCCATATGATACAACAAAATTTTAATGTAAAAAAGAATCTCAAGAGAAACCGAGAGCCACTCCAATTGAAGTGCTCTTGAATCTTAGCAATTCTCTACAAATTGGAAATCAGAAAAATATATATTCCTCCCATCTTAACATCTTCGCTTCTCTGGGATTTCTGAGCTACATTTAACATTGTATGTTCCTTCAGACAATTACACCGGTAAAGAAAATTTAATGAGGCACCAGGGGATTGCCTCCTGAATTCATAGGTAACGAATAACCTCCAAGTCGCAGGCATAATTTGAAGTTATTATCGTCTTGGATCCAATCACAGAACCTCATGAGCCTTTCCGTAATACCTATTTATAAATGGAGACTGCCAACACAAAGGATGATATTATATACATTAAATATGCAAGAAAATTACATTCCAAAATGTAATCAAGTAATCAACTTGAAGTTCATGACAGAAAAGTATTTTAACTTCAGTAGCATTTGCTCACACCTAAATGCCAAAAAAAGAGGCCAACTTCGTGCTAAACCAGCTTAAAAGGGATATAAACTTCCGTAAACAAAATGGTTGTTTTCATAAATGTTGCTATGATAACTTCTTTTCCCTCCAATGATAGATACTAAGCAGCATCACATTCAGTGTAAACCAGTTTCTCCAAAAAAAAAAATAATAATAAAGAAAACAAAGAATCTCAAATGCCTGTTTCTCAAGATAATTGATTATAGAGAAAACTAAGATAATATTAATTTAGGGAAACATTTTCTCAAGTTGCATGAGAATTCATGATATTTTCTTTTCTTTTCTCTTTTTTAATAAATGTGGGACCCACCATAGTTGATCACAACATGAGAATTGAATTCTCATAAACATGAGAAAATCAAATCCCATTAACTTATATGATATTGGGTAATCCTTACTAGAATGAAGCATAAGAGTCTGTTTAAATTGACAGAACACATCACAGAAGTAGACTGGCTAACATTTCTCACTTCTGATGTGGACTAGCTCGTTGCATTTATTAAACCGAGTATAACCTTTCCATCATTTGTTCTTTGGCACCTTCCCTATCATTATTAGATGTATATTTTTTAGACATGTGCAAGTGCATGAAACTAAATGCTCTTCCTCAACATTCATAATAAGTCTTAAATTTCCGATGAGAAATTTACTAATTGAAGGGCACAAATTGATGCTTTAATGTGAAAATAGGATGTTTGTAACACAATCTCCAAAAAGCTTCATTTTAGAATGCCCAAACACCTACCTTAAAATTTGATATATCAGGTGCATCTGGATTTTGCACTGGGTAGAACTTATAAAATTTCATGCTCTCAAATGCAGCTTTAGCTTCCTCACTCATTTCTTCAACGACTTTCCTTCGAGCTTCCCTTGCCTACGGGAGACAAAATAGGTAAAATGCAGGAAGCAGCAACACATGATCATGCAACAATTAAGATGTTAGATGAAGGCAGATGAATGGTTTTATATTTTATATTATATTTCTAACACACTCCCTCACACAAGATTCCATGAGGCTTAAGTGGTGAACAATGCATAGATTCATCTACCTATGCTAAGAAATTTTATAATATTTATTAAAAGAATAGAAGCAACAAGAATCAAACTCCAGATCACTTGATCATAGAGGCTCAAATACCATATCATGCAAACAATTCTCCCAAAAGTTTAAGCTATTACATAAGGGCAAATAAATGGTTTTATATTTTATATTATATTTCTAACATGATGTGCCAAACCAAAAGCAAAAATACCTCTCTATTAGCTTTCTTTGCTTCACGTACTTTTCCCTTGACAAATTCCTAAAACAGTTAAAGGATCAGTCTGATGCCTGCTTGAAATAGTTGGAAAGCATGAATCAACTATTGATTTCCACTACATAGTAGTACCTTAAAGGCATCTTTTTGATCTTCTGATAACTCCTCCTCCTCTATGAGCTTATCAGTGAACTCCTGCAGAATATAGAGTAATTTAGGGCATGAAAACTTTGTCTATTATTACATTCTTTTCTAGATATCCTTAGTTGTTATCCTCTCTTTATGAGGAGTTTCAACGTTGAGAAACAATCAAACATAGACAAAGCATTGATAATCAAAAAACTTCTCTCCTCATGTCTCAGTGTCTGACAATCCCCATCTCTTAACGGAGATATGTCAAGATTTTTAAGAACTCAATAACATTGTAACGTGCTACTTATTGTAAGAAGACAACGGTAATTGAAAATGACAATCCCGAGAAACAATAGAGTTCCTGCAGAATAATGTCAAGCACGATGATAACTGGCTATTGTATTGTATGACTGTAAGTTTCTTTTATTAAAAAAAAAAATAATAACCATACTTTCTGCTTTAAAAACTACAACCTCTAGCAGGTTTAATCAAATATATTCTAAACTACAAACTTTAGAAAGTTAATTCATTACCTCCAGTTCATCTAATTCCCAATCAAATTCACAGAAGATCTGCAAAAAACAAAACATAAGTAAAGCAAGAAGAAAACCGAATATGGCAGTAAACTGGCTTATCTTGACAATAGAAAGTTGCTTAGAAGATTCAATATGCAAACATGTCATATAAAAAAGGATCCCAAGCAATCCAAAGACTGTCAATTCACTTTGTAAAAAATTTCTCAATTATCATTACCGGTGTTGGCTCTGCTGGAAATATTATTTGAACCTCAGTGCTCTGTTCAAGTTCATCTTCCTTAAATGGCTGGTAGAAATCTGTGAAAAGAATAATGGTTGAAGGATACAATAAACAAATCCTCTTATAACAATGGTAAAAAGATAACATTTATCTTCTTTCCGCTATTGCCTACAAGTATACAACTAATATACATATTCATGTGATCAATTATACTCTAAAGCCAGAAACTCACAAGGCAAGCAGTACTCATATTTCTTTACACGATCCAATTTCAGATGTTTTAACCCAGCCCTGTATCACAAAGATTCATATCACAAGTAAGATAAAAGCCATCCATAAACATACTATACTACCTCAAGGGATGATAGTGGATGGATATAAAATCTTAACAAGAAACTATCAATAGCTACTATAGTAAAGGGTCAACTCATCAAGCTGCATATAGTTAATCAGCTTCCAAACACTTTTAAGATGGAAGAAAATATCAAAGCCCTATACTTTCAGTTTTCCCAATTAACATTTTATTTAATTGTCAATAGAATTAGAATCACATATCCATTTATATATTTCATAACATTTACTCTCAAGGATGGTTCGAAATCCGGGAAACAACCTCTTTGCAAATATACAAGGATAAAGTTGCATACAAGAATTTCCCTCACCCTCCCTTTGCCAGTGGGGAGTGATTTATTCACTCTCAAGACTCGAGATCAAGAGAACTAAACAATGTAGGTATACCTGTAGTTCACATGTCACAAATCTAGAAAGATTCAATCTATTTCTGTATCTATGTGCTGAAAACCACAGCAATTGGAATCAAGGACAAAATTTACAAAATGTTATCTCATACAAGTACAGTTGCATCAGCAACAGAGAGCGTGATTCTCATGTAAGCTGTTTAATAAATAAAACTTCTATTATAAGTAGAAGCTCATCCCACTTAACAGCTTGGCTTTAAGGAGTGAGTTCTCCTCTCCTCTACATCAGATGGTACTAGAGCCTGGTTTTACAACCTCCAGAAAGGATGTGATGTAGATTGGGCTATTAATTTTGCTATTTAATTTATGGTTTTAATTTCACAATTAGAATTTTTTTATTTGGGATTATTCATTGCAATATGTTGAGGATTATTCCAAATTAGAATAGGAATAACTTATTAAGGTGTTTGGCTATGTTGAGTTTATAAATAGACCACTAATGTAAATATTGAGATGCCTTTGATTATTATATAAATTAATATTTCCTTTATTTAGAGATTATCTAATATTTGAGTCATAAGAGCACTCCGTTATAGAGGATTAAGGACTCTAGGTTTATCAAGGGAGTAACCTGCCAAGAGAAATACTCTTGGATAGTCTTACATCAGGATGGATCACTCCTTCCAACCTAGTAGGATTGACACACAAGTGTGAGTTCAATATCAGATGGTTTTGAGGCACAAAACTCCCATTTAAAGTAAGGTTATCCCCTCTTAAGTTCTTAAGAGCTTGACTTTAAGATTGGGCTCTGCTCTAGGTCAGCCTGTTAAAAAAGAAAGCATGTGCTGGAAGTTGTAACATTGTAGACAGCAGAGAACCACGCTGGCACCAAAGTAGTTCTAACCCACCTCTCCTATCAACCTCTTGAAAAAGTATTATTATTTATCAAAACAAGAATAAAATAAATTTGAAAATTAGAGAATCATGCAGAAATTTGAAAAACTACGATGACATGTAGGAAAAGAGTATGATGCAACTGATGCACAACCAATCAAAACACAATAGGATCAGTATATAGCTCATAAAATTTACCTTGAAAATGAAAAGCAATCGTGACTATAAAAGTAGATAGGAGGCAAAAGTGGAAGGACAAGAAGACTTTTTAAGCCCGGAACCTTACGACATGAAGAAAAATGTTCCTCCTAATACAACCATTGACACAATAGAGGAGGGAGGGAAGGGGGGGTTGACTCTGGCACTCAAAAAAAAACATATCAAGTTCTAAGTGAGAATGTTCTCCAAAAGATAAAAAAATTTGGAGCAAATCTGTTAAATCAGAACTTGTAACGAATCAAACATTTTTTTTATAGTAATGCAATACTCATCTTGAAACCTAAAAGTTTGAAACAGGTAATCAATACAGACTGTGAGAGGAAGTGCAAAGAGAAAGCAATACCTTCTTTGGGTGCAACGCAATATAAATATTTGAGACTTCACTCTATCAACTTGGCTTTCTCTGTTCAAGACAAAAATAATTATATAAAGAAGAAGTTCAAAGATGACGATGAAGCAATTTTTTGAAGAAACCACCAAGTATATACAATTTGGGAAGAATACCTGTCCTCCAAGGGGATATATGGAACCCAGTCCATTTTCATTTGTTTCATGGGAATTATCTCTTCAGCCTCTTTCTGGATTGAGTTAATCCCAATTTTATCAGATGGTGGTAAAGGTGATACAACCTGTTCACAAAAGGAAGTTGAAACACTTCTTATATTTAAATAACAATGAAGAATAAAGTTCACAATCATCAAAATTGATACAATTACAACCTTAACACCCAAAAGGCTAAGCATAAGTATTTCAATAGGTGCAAGAACGATGCCCCCCACAAGGAGTGACACACAAACCACAGCAAGAAAGCACAAATGACTATCGTTATTTGCACAATCAAATGATCCAATTTTCATCCAAAATAGCTCATAAGCAACAATCAATTTAGCCAACGCATGTAAAATGTAGACAAAGCGCGGTTTGACAACTTACAGCTACAACAACAGGTACGCAGGCAACTTTGCTTTCATCTTTAAACGAAACCAGTTGAGCTGAAAGATGTCACGAAGGATAAGAGATAAGACAAATGACCAAATACAGGAAACAGCAACCTATCAAGTTCAAGCTGAATCCTTGCAAAATAAAAAATGAAACACTGAAGTTTGCCAGCTACTTACGCTCAGTGCAACCAAAGAGATAAACTGTTTTCCCATGCAGCACACCACCCTCTTCAAATGCATTCTGAACACAATTTAATAATAAATTAAGCAGTTAATAAAAGCCTGAACTTCAACATTCATCAACAATGAAAATCTAAGAAGAAACTTGTCTTTGGTCACAATACTCACCAATGTTGTTAAAATCGAGATTTTAAGTAAATCGGAAAAAATCGTAAAACGTAAAACCGTACTGTAAAAAAATCGTAAAAACCTAAAAGTGTTTGGAATATTGGTAAAATGGTTTTTTTATGAGAAAAAAAATCATTTTTGATGATAAATCGAGATTTTAACAAGTAAGATACTCACTTCCAGGTTGGAGAAATTCCAGTTGTATTGATAGACAGAATCCAATTGATCCCACTGGCATTGTAATAAGAGTTAGTAAGAAAAACACGAGACAGCAAGCAATGAACTTACTTATAAAAAGAAGAAGAAAATCTATGAAATAAACAAACCTCTGTTCCAACAGGGAATGTTTCTATCCATAAGTCTTCCTACAAATATTTATCAGTAAAAGCAATGAACTTTAGCATATTTGGCGTTTTACATGAACAACTATATCAAAACGAGAAAGATATTCAAATTGGAAAGTAGGGTGTGTACCAAGTTGCGCTTATCCTCGAAGTACTCGTCGGGTTTGGAAGGCTTAGCTGGTTTAGTGGATCGCTTCTTGTTTTGTTTGGGTTCTTCTTCGTGGTGCCTCGTTTTCCTCTTAGTTCCTTTCCTCATTGTGAATCTACAGAGAGAGGATTCAATTCAAATGTAGAGAGAGAGAGAGAGAGAGAGAGGGTGGAATTTTTAGCTGAAGGCAATGCGTGAGTTCAACGCGGAGGCAGATGGTCGAAATTTGAAGGAATTTAGGGTTGTGGAGAAAATCCAAATAAAATGAACCACGTTGAGAACCGCACAAAAATAACCAGTTTTTTAAAGTGTTTATAATAGTTATATCGTATATTCTTATTAAAAATTTTCTACTGATTCTGTTATATTTTCTATAAGATTCGTTTTGCGTGCTCTTTGAATTTTTTTAGATAGGTAGGACCCACAAAATATTGTGTGGATAGGAAATTTTATTAAGACATGTTACGCGAACCATTTCAGACCTGATTCGTAATCAGGTCGAACCAAACCAACCCATTTACAGAACACAACTCATCAGCGAAGCTTACTTTTCTTATGCTCATGAACCCTAAGTTCACCATCTCAATCATGTAACTGTAATTCTCTTCAATATCGAATATCTCGCTCGTTCTCATTGAATTGGTAACGGTGGCTTGTGGCTTAGCGTTTTTGGAGTGAGTAATTGAGAATCTGATTTATTTTGAATCCTAATAATTTAGGGATTCTTGTAATTACTATTCCTCGACCTCTGTTTTCGGATTCAGATTTTTATTTTGGTTTTTTGTTTTGTTTCAATGATGTGTTTTCCTATGTATCATCAACTATGAACTGTAAACATTCATCAGTGATTCATGTTCATCTTAAAATCATAGAATATTGATAGAGATCTTCAGAATTTATGAGTTTCACATAAGTGTACCTTTCTCCATTATTGCGGAAGAACTTTGATGATGGAATATTTTCTCAGAACCTCTTGTATCTTCTTTGATGGGATAAGATACAAATCTTCAAGGCAGACCCTGATGGACGATTCAGACTCCAATAATCAGAAACTGACCATTTCCCCTTAACATAACTGCACCTATCAGCATTTACCTTTTATTTAAAACTCCTTAACAGTCAATTACCATAATGCCCCTTCTGATTAATTAAACCAAGTGACATAATATTACACATGATACAAAAAGTTTTAATGAACCCCTTTAAGGGCTTTGCGCATGACTATTTTCTTTTATAATTTCTTGGATACATTAAATGGGTTCATTTCGGATTCAGATTCCCTAGTTTTTCAGATGAAATTACTTACTCAGGGTCCTTCCCTTTTTTAAAATGCGATATTCTTTATGCAGGACTTGAGATTCTGCCATTTCCATACAATTAGTTTGGGGCACACGAGCCAAGAACCAATGACAAGATAGTAGAGTTTGCTTGTACTCGGTTCAAAGCTGAGTTTCCCATTTTCGACAAAGTAGGAGAACTAACTCTTAAATGGATAAATATCTCCTCCTCCTGCGTACATTCTTGATTAAAATACTTTATGGTTATGGTATCAGTTTCATGAATCAAATTTTTGGGCTCTAGCTTTAATCTAAAATCAAAATTGGAATATTCATTATCCATGCGTATACAATTCCATAATGATTTAGGAGATTTTTGTGTATACTGGAATGGCCTAGGAGGAATATGACTTAGTTAGATGTAGCGTTTATCTATTTAGGTTCTGGTGGTGCAGTGAATGGCTCAGTACTGTCCCAAATTTTATTTTTCTAAGCTTTCTTGATGAAGAAAATTGAAGCATAAGGATTATTTTTGTGATTGTATAGCCAGCAGTAACCTCTGAACAATGGCAGATACTGACTGAGGGCAACACGGAAATGAGTAGAGGCTTGGATAATAACTAAACTTGAGCATGTGCTCTTCCTTTGGTGCTTTAAGGTGGCTTCATTGATGTGATTATCTATGAGATGCCAAGCTAAATACTGGCATTGTTTCTTGACGTGAGTTTGGTACTTTAATATGCTGAAGGTAGTTTGAGCATTCAGCATTGGTCTTTCTGCAGCAAGCTAGTTTTGTGAGATAAGGCTCATTTCAAATGGTTGCTTTTAAATACCAAAGCTGTCTAATTATCTGCTTTTGACCCTTGGATTATTATTATTATTTATCTATTTTTGTAATTTTGGAAGAAAAATGGCATTCATTGAGGAGAACATGACTAGATTTTTTCTTTTCAGTTTTAGAAAATTAACTTACTTCCCTTCTATCCTTTGTATTTTGTTGTGTTAATATGTTTATTATTTTTTAGTTTTCTTTTTATTCCTTTGGAAATGGGATGGTATACCTTCAAATTTGAGTTCTTGTTTGCTGCTTTCCCTTTGTGACTCTTTTTTTTTTTAACTTGTTTTTGTGGACTCATATGCTTTAATGTTGTCTGCCCAAATGAAAGTTAAAGAGAGAATCTATTTGTTTCATTGGGGAATGAAAATTTAATACATTTACTAAAATTGTGAAATCTGATATATATATATATAAGCTCAATTACTGTATAGTGATATGATATTATGGTCTAATAATATTTCTATTGGCCAATTAGTGTTGGTTCAGCTAGTAAGAATGGAAGTACTTCACTTTTAAGGCTTAGGTTCGATTTCCACACCAATGTTCTGGACCTTGGTATGGTACCCTCCTCTCCCCGTTTAACCGTGTTATGTGTACGGAAAGAAAGTTTTTTCGACTGCAATAGTGCAATTGCAAATCATAATAAGGCTTTCAAACCCTAATAATATTCATTGCCTCACTAATTAATCACAACTCTAGCTGGTACTGCTCTCAACCAAATTATACAACTGAGAATAATCATCAAAGGATTCGGAATTGTCAATGGTGAAGGAAGTTTAACTCAGCTATAAGATTGTGGTATTTCTTTTTTAGGATCTCTTGGAACAATGAACACTTCAAAAACTATGATCTTTTAGCATCCCAATGGTCAATTTTCATTGAAAATTTAATCAAAAAGTTTTGTTACATAGTTTTTGCTTCTTGTTATGTAATGTTAACACTGCATTTATGTGATACCCTTTCTGGTTTTGTTCATACTTACCTTATATTTTTTATATTTCTTTTTTTGCTACATTTGTACAAAGATTTTCCAAATTCATGGATCAGTGAATCATAGAGCTTTGAATGGAAAACAGTTATCTAATTTAGTTCTCCCCCCATTATATCCTACTTTGCAGGAAGTCATGAGAGATCCACATGTGGCTGCAGATGAATCAGCTTTACTGGTTCAACAGAAGTAGGCCATGAAGTAATGCATGCCGTAGCTAGGAGTAATTTGAAACCAGTTTCACTTGAATTAGCTAGCATGTGCACCTCCCAATTGTGTCGTTTCTTGAAGAAAAGGGCAACTTCAGATGTTGGGGGCTATGGGCCATCAGAGGAGGAGATATAGTATATTTACAACTGTTGGTTTGAATCTTTCTTCTTTGATTTGTTCAATTTTCGATTATTTGATCGATCTATGTACCTTGTAAAAGTTTAAAGACGGTGTAATAATAAAGTGTGCACAAGTTACTAACCATTTGAATCCTGTAACATGGTTTTTGAAACAGTGCAAAAGTATTGTTTAGTTCTTGTTAAGATAGTAGGTTTGTGAATCATGTATTTAAAAAGTTGGAAAAAAAATTCTTCTTACAACTAGTTCGGAAGTGGTTCGGAACCGGTTCGGAAATGGTTCTAGTTCGAAATTGGTTTGAAACCAGTTCATAACCGCCGGTTCGAAACCAATTCATAAGCGGTTCGGGTCGAACCGGATTTGAACCGGTTTTAAATCGAATCGAACCAGTTTCATTTAAAAAAATCCGTTCAAAAAACCGAACAGGTACAGTTCTTCAAAAAATTCGGTTCGGGTCGTCCCATGCCCATCCCTAGAAGGTGGGGAAAGGTTTTGTATAACAAAGTTTGGAATTTATTGCTTTTCAAAATTGCCTCGCATCGTAGATTCGTAGATATAGAAATATAAAAATTCATGGCGCGTTTGATTTTTATTCTTAAAAATACTTTTTCAGTTTTTAAAATAAAAAAATGTTTGAAAAAAAAGGATGTTTAGAAAAAAGTAATTTTCAATTAAACTAAAACTACAATTAAACTAAAAATGCAAAACAATTTAGGGGCATTTCAAAAGTTATTTTTACGGTGTAATTTAATAAATATGAGGATTTATTAATGGTAATTATGCAAATAAATTTAATTTCTTTTTAATTTTAAATTATTTTTAGGTGACAATCTTATAATTATGAAATATTATTAATAATATTTTTATAAATAATTACAATTTCTTATAACTTTATATCTAACAATATTTAAATAAATTTTATTATTTTTTCTTTAAATTTAGTTTTCAAAAAATTATATTCAATTGAAAACAAAAAAATAAAAATATATTCAAACAAATTTTTAGAGGTGGCAAAGTGTTAGCTCATTTAACCCACCGCTAATGGCAATTTGGGTTGTATCAACTCGTTAACCTCTTTGTATGCCCCACTTAAGGATGGATCAAAACATGTTCAACTCATTTTGTCGGGTTAATTTTAATTTTTTTGAAAAATAATGAATGACATTTTTTAACTTTTATATCTTATTTTTATACTTTTTACATCTACGAGGAATATAACTTTTGAAAAAAAAAAATATATTATTTTATAATATCTTAGCCGGTTGGCGAGGCAAGGCAAGTTGAATAAAGGTGGCAAAGATTACAAAAAAAAAAACAAAAAAAAGTGGCAAAGTGGATCGAACTATCCCGACGTGCTCCCAACCGCCAAAAATTGGTTGTGGCAGGATGGCCTCCCTCTTGAATGTGGGTTACAAATATTAACTCGCATCATTTTATGGTGGGTTGGCAAGTCAATATGTTTAAAAAATAAAATAATTAAAATTTACTAATAAATTATATTTAATGAATTTTATAATATTATTTCATTTCACACTTCCTTTAGTTTTTTCAATCTCAAACCTAAATGTATGTTAATATTTAGTCAAACATTCTTTAGAAACTCATTTTTTGGGGTTTTTGACCCTTTTGCCCTTCATTAATTAATTAACAATCATTTTACCCCTTATCCAAAACTATATGTCAATATGCCCCTATTTAATCGATTAAATTGAAGATTTAATAAATTAAATACTCAAAACTGGAAAGAAAATGTTTGACTTGAAGATTTAATCGATTAAATCTTCAACTTAATCGAAAATCTCCCTTTTAATTGATTTGATCGATTAAAACTTAAATTTAATCGATTAAATATCTCAAATGAGTGTGAAAACATTTATTGAGTTAGACAAACATGGTATTGGAGGTTATTCGGATTTAATGTAATAGGAGTTAATTGTGATTTGTATTTAATAGGAGTTGATTGCATCATATTAAATACAAAACGCAATCAGCTCCTATTACATTAAATTCAAAATTCAAATAATCTCCAATACACGAAAAATTGATTGAAGATTCTGCTAAGTATTTTTATGATAAATATGTAATAGGAGTTGATTGCGATTATTACATTAAATTCAAAATTAAAAATTCAAATAACCCTCAATACACGAAAAACTGATTAGGAGTTGATTGCAATTATTACATTAAATTCAAAATTCAAATAACCTCCAATATACGAAAAACGGATTAAAGATTATGCTAAGTATTTTTATGATGAATATGTAATAGGAGTTGACTGCGATTATTACATTAAATTCAAAATTCAAATAACCTCCAATACACGAAAGATTGATTAGGAGTTGATTGCGATTATTACATTAAATTCAAAATTCAAATAACCTCCAATAGATACAAAAATTGATTGAAGATTCTGCTAAGTATTTTTATGATGAATATGTAATAGGAGTTGATTGCGATTGTATTTAATAGGAGCTGATTGCGTTTTGTATTTAATATGACGCAATCAGCTCTTATTAAATACAAATCGTAATTAACTCCTATTAAATTAAATTCAAATAACCTCTCATACCGTGTTTGTCCCATTCAATCAATGCTTTCACACTCATTTAGCATATTTAATCGATTAAATTTAAGTTTTAATCAATTAAGAGGGAGATTTAATCGATTAAACTGAAGATTTAATCGATTAAATCTTCAAGTCAACTATTTTTCCCAGTTTTGACCATTTAATCGATTAAATCTTCAAGTTAATCGATTAAATAGGGACAGATTGATATATAATTTTGAATAAGGGGAAAAATGGTTATTAATTAATTAATGAAGGGTAAAGGGGTCAAATAACCCTCATTTTTGCCTCAATATATAAATAATTTTTATCATAAATAAAGTTTTTCTTTATTTTTTCCAGGGGAGTACTAAGATAGAAAAAAATTATATGTCACAAGCGCTTAGCGACAAATAAAATGCTACTTAACAGTAAAATAGATTAGTAAATGGCAAAATTTGTCTTGTGCTCAGAATGTCGAATATCTTTGGGAATAGAACTCCTGAATACAAAATCACTTAGACAGAAGTCTAAACAATCGCCCAAAAATGCACACCGTAGTGCAGAAAAACCAATAATTGAAACAAGATGCAGTACCAGATGTAGGATTCGATGCAGAAACAGAGGTGCAGAACACTGATGCAGAAATGCACACTAATGCAAAATCAGAAATAAGAAAACAAGACGAAACAGTGTTGGAAGCACAGATGCAGACGCACACAAAATGCAGATGCAGAAAACAAACAAGTGAATAATTGATGCGGAAAAAGATGCAGAAAAATGAAAAAGATGTAGAAAAATTATTCAGAAAAAAATCGTAAACAGAAAACAAAATAGAAAGCAAAACAGAAATCAACAAACAGATAAATCAAAACGAAAACTGTAGAAAAATGATTTTTTATTTTATTTTTTAAAATTGAAGCAGAAAAATGAAAATTAAAAGAATAAGAAACAGAAATAGAAACAGAAAAATCAAAACGAAAATTGCAGAAAAAGAGAAATATTTTTAAAAAAAAGCATAAACAAAAAAAAATGAAAAAAAAATAAAAATTAAAAGAAGAACTTAATAAAGTAAAACAAAATAAAAACTGGTTGTAATATAAAACAAAACATTAAAACTTAATAAAATAAAACATAAAATAAAAACATGGTCTTGGGCCGTGTAAGAACCCGCACCACTAATTATGGAAATTAATTAATTAAATGAGAGAATTAGGAAATAATTCCATAATTGACCCTAATAATTATTATGAGGCTTTAATAATTATAGTAAGTGAGTAATAATGCTGAAAGTCGCTTTTTGGACGAAAAGTGCAGATACCGGTTCTGCTACCCGGTATAAATGCGTACCGGTGAAGTACCCGAAAAATTATAATAAGTACATGATAATTACTAGAATATTATATAGGACTAGTAAAACAAGTTTCAAGTCAAAATAATGAGAGCTGATGCCAGAACTGATACTGGCTATGGAAAAGCGCATACCGGAAAGGTGCTCCGAAAAATAAAATAAAAATATGAAAATTCTTAGAAAAATGAGAAGGTTAAGATTCCAAAGTTCGGGATTAAAATGTTAAGCCTAGCAATTAATGTTAATACTGTGCGTTTATGATTTAGTGGCTATATATACACCCATTAAGGCACAAAACCCTAGGTTGATCAGATTCTTTACGTGTTACTGGTGGAGGCTGAGTTGTGTATCGCTGTTTCATTGCCTTATACACCATTTGTGAGCTTGGAGACCCCTTTTCTTCCATTTTCTTCCTCTTTTCCCTTGTAAACACTAGAGTGTGTGTCTTGTGAGGTTGAGGTCCAGCTTTTGTTGAGTTGAGGGTGCTGGTTGGGAGTGTTTTGAGGGTTGAACCTACTGTTTAGAGCTTCCTTAGTGGTTTGGGTGTAGGGAAGCCATGATCATGGCATTTTGAGGTCCAAGTGGTGACCTTTGGTGAAGAAAGGAGCCTTCTTGAAGCTCATTTTCGTGCACTTGATAGATAGCACTTTAGGGCTGGTTTGAGAGCTCCCAAAAGCACTCTTATTTTCGGAACTTTGAGAGCTTGGAGGTATACCTTGATCACACTTCGTTCATTTGAAGAGTTTAGCTTGTTTAATCGGTTAAAAATCATAACTTGAACTATTTGATGAAGTGAATGTGTTTCTGGGTCCTTAGTATGCTTTAGAATATCTGTTTTGGGAATTTTTGGACTCCTAATCACGTTGGGACCCTTAAAGTTGAGATTTTGCTTAAGGAAGTTCGTATATCTCCATTCTGTTGAAGAAGTATTCGAATACTTTTCGTGTAGTATTCAAATACTTGTTCATCAGGTAGTCGAATACTCATTGCCGGAGTATTGGGATACTTTCTGGGAAGAAAGTATTCGATTGCCCTTGAAGAAGTAGTCGAATACTTAATAGAATTTGTTAGACCAGGCATAATATATCATCCACTAACAGTCTTCATTTGAGCATTTGGCCCTTGCTCTTAACTTGTCATTCTTAACCCATTTAAATTGCCTCCCAATACTTATATTGTAGTCTTTGACACCATTTTTAAAGTGCTCCAAACTGACAAACTCCATTCCAAGCTCAAACTGTACATGACCAAAGGTATTCTACTCATTAAACTTCGGAAACACTTCCCTCTCAACTTCCTCATCCTCCTCCCCACTTGAAGGAGGAGTCTTCAATTCTTCAGAATTGTAACCATAGCCCTGATCTTCAAAGGACATATTCTGCTCATCCTCTGAATCCTTTTCTTCCTTGTCACTCTTGTTAACTGTCTTTTTTTCCTTCTTTATTTTCACCTTTTTTTTCAATGCAATTATTGGCTCATCCTCTTCATCCATTTCATCTTCAACATCCGCTGGCGGAGGCTTATAAGGCTCATCTTCTATACTGTCATACGAATCACTTGACAGTCCATTGCCCTCCCCCTCTTCATATTCATCAACATAAGTCATATGGAAGTCAAACAAACTGTCAACTGAATCACCTAAGACACCATCCTCATCAGCACTTCGAGAGGAGACCCTTCTGCAGGACCAGCCAAAATGTCAGGAAATGCAATGCAATCTTCAAAATATATAGATACTTTGTTCCCATTACTTAAGGCGGCCTTCACCATTTCCAAAACATCTAAATCCTTTTCAAGAAGACATAACTCAACTTCTAAATCACTCTCAGTAGGCTTGAGCCACCACATATGTTTACATTTTTCATATCCAAACCCCTTGAACAGAGTATCAAGGTCACGCAGGTTGACATAGTCTGCATCCATCTTAGGTAAATCATCCACTCTCCCATTTATATAAGTCAGCTTTCCTTTGTCATTCCTAACCAACACACCCTCATAATGATATCTTATGACTATATATTCATCCATCTGCATAGAAAACATAACATATTCATTTTTTACACTACCTTAATATTATTTTACAGTATCATACAACCAATCAATTATCATCAATATTACTATAATACTGTAAAAGTCACTGATATTTTAAATGGCTGCATTGCTACAAAATTGGGTCCACTAATCACTACACATAGCAACTTAAAATAACAACAGGGGGGCCACATGCAACAAGTTCCAAAAATAAAATACCAAAAGTGGACCAGATAAAAAAAAACTAACCATCTTTTGCCCTAAACCGCACATGGGGGACCACATTAAACAAAAACACAATGACCGAAAAGGATAGAGGGACCACAAATAATAAAGAAAGGGTTTCTCTCACGTACCTTGCAGGAATGTCACCACACTCATAACTATTTTAAGGTTCTTCACCACAAACCACGTACACGGACAAGTTCCAAATGCTTGCAACTGCACAAGACACGTACACCAACAAACCACCGTAGCTCACCAACCTTCACCGAAAATGAAGCTCACGAGCAGAGGAAATGGCGGGTATGGACAAGTTACTTGTTGTCTGACTGTGTTAACTGAGTCAACAACAAGGTTGAAGAAGTCTCTCTTCATCAAATGACGTTGTCCCCTTCTCCTAAACCTGATACAGCCTTCCAATATAAGACGACATCGTTCCTTTCTCCTGCACGTGGCTTTCACGTTAGTGACTCAGCTAACTAACGGTCCAGCTGGCTTCCGTCAAGTGGGTCGTCACATTCCAACTAACAGAAGGACAAATGTGTCCCTTTTTTCATAAAATAGGGACTGAAATGTGACCTTTTTTTTTCTAAGGACTAAATTGTGCCTCGTGTATATTATAATGGACGAAAAAGGGTATTTACTCAAAAAAATTAGAGTGCTACGAGAGTATCAGACACTCAGTACATCACTTACTAAATATGGCAAAAGTAAGATATTTACACTACTCTCTCCTTTATGATTATTTTCACTTGTATCCTAATTTTTTCTATTTTTGGTAATGGATTATGTACTTCCAAAGCAGTGGAAATGTG
The DNA here is from genome assembly GCA_032173675.1 of Gastrolobium villosum. NCBI lineage: Eukaryota > Viridiplantae > Streptophyta > Magnoliopsida > Fabales > Fabaceae > Gastrolobium > Gastrolobium villosum. The sequence goes on along the minus strand of JAVKPL010006549.1, from coordinate 7,620 downwards.
CTCATATCTTAGAAAATATTTACTGTGCTATGAGAGTACCAAACACAGGGTAAATCATCTTCCATATGGTCAAAAATGACATATTTACACTACCTATGTCTTTATAGTTATTTTCACCCATATCTCTTTTTATATATTTCTTGTAAGGCAATATGTTCTCATGTAGCACTGAAAATGCGCTCATATCTTAGAAAATATTTACAATGCTACAAGAGTACTGAGCATAGGAGACATCGTTTATCAAATATGGCAAAAAAAATAGCATACTTATACTACCCCCACATTTATGGTTATTATCTCTCATATCCCGTTTTTTATATTTTTGGTAATAGAGTAGGTACTCTCGTAACACTGAAAATGTGTTCCTATCTTATAAAATATTTACAATGCTAGTAAAGTACTGACCATTGGACGTATCATTTACCAAATATGACAACAAGTAACATATTTTCCTACCACCACCTTTATAATTATTTCCACGCGTACCCCATTTTATTCTGATTTTGGCAAGGGAGTAGGTACTCCAATATCATTGAAATATGTTGATATCTTAGATAATATTTACAGTGCCATGAGATTACCCAGCACTGTATTCATTATTTAACAAATATGGTTAAAAAGTAATCTATTTACACTACCCCACTTATTTGGTTATGGGTCTTGATCCTCTCACGTTAAAAGAAATATATGACATGGTCATGTGGGGAATCATAACCATACAAAGATGAATCAATGGTGATAAAGGAAAAGAAAAAATAGATAATTACAAAATTATAACTATTGATTCATCTTTATATGGTTGTAATATTCCCTCATGACCCTATCATGTTTTTTTAAACATGAAAGGATCTATTTCCATTTGGTTATTCATACCCATATTCCATTTATTTCTATTTTTAGTAATAGAGTCGGTACACCCATAGCACTAACATATTCCTATTTTGAAAAATATTTATAATACTACAAGAGTACCGAGCACTAAATATATTATTTACAAAATATGACAAAAAGTGACATATTTATACTACTTGCATCTTTATGGGTTTTTTTCACTTGTGTCCCATTTTTTTTGTTTTTGATAAGGGAGTAGATACTCTGGTGGCTCTTAAAATGTGTTGTTATCTTAAAAAATATTTATAATGCTATGGTAGTACTTACTCTGACCACTTGGTATATTATTTGTCAAATATGGCAAAAAGTAACTTATTTACACTACCATCACTATCTCATTTTTTGTTTGATGTAAGTAAATATGTACTCCCGAAAATATTTTCTAACCACCAACACCACCAGTAAAATCACCTTCAATCCTTCACCTTAACAACCTCCTTTTCACACCCTTTGCTGGTACAACCATCATATGGGCATTGCTTGTGGCACCACCCACCGGATCTCTGTTTCACTATCCCCAGCCTGACATCAACGTCTCCAGTAAGCATTCATCCGACAGTTAGACTAGCCAATGGATCTTTGGTCTTATCTTTAAGTTTCCTTTGATTATTCATTTTTTATAACATTTTCTTCAATTTCAAGGGTAGTCATTTCGTTGACTTGAGGAAAGGTTTTCTTATAGAGATATATGTCCGTCCTATATTTGAACACTTGGACTCCTCGAAATTTGGTGTGGCTAACACTTGCCGAAGTTTCTTCCATGACACGGTACAGTACAAGACGCAACATGATACACCGTTAATTCTAAAAATATTTAATATATAGTATAATTTATATTTAATATATAAAATAGCCCATAATAAATCATATAGCCAATCAAATATTCAAGTTTCATAATATAAATATAAAACAAATTATTTTTTATACCTTGTTAAATTTTCATATTTAGTAAATAAAATAAAATATAGACCTAAAAAAAAGTGTTAAGTGTGTATCTCAAATATTAACCATGTATCGAATATGTGTCAGACACGCATTTAAAAAAAAAAATTGTGTCCGGGAGATTTGTTGAAACTAACAACACTTAATGCTACAAGACAGACCAACTAAATAAAGAAACCCGTAACACCAATGTAGTATAGGGTTTTCATGGAACCATTTCTCCCATGGTAGAGACATTCTTTTCTGGAAGGATCGTTGGACAGATTTAGATCAACCTCTACAGAACTTAGTTGATGGTAATTTGGATCAAGTTGAGATTAGTGCCAAACTTGCTGACTTGATGGATAAAAGCACAGGCATGTGGAATTGGGAATATCTTAACTCGAAGTTGCCTGAGGAAGCTCTCAACCAAATAAGATCGTTCGTCACTCCTCCTCCTGAAAAAGGGTCTTATGTCTAGGCCTGAGGTAGGAAAGGTTGTGAGAAGTCAATTGTTAGTGCTGTCTACTATAAGAAAATGGAATTTGACGGCATGATTAATGATCCTATTTGGAAATTTATTTGGAGTTGGATTGGCCCGCCTCGAATTAGCTCTTTCATGTGGTTACTTGTGCATGAGTGTTTGCCTACAAATGAGCTTATCTCGAAGTGGGGTGAGGTTCCCTTCTGTCCGAATTGCCCTAATAAAGTGGAAGATGCTTTACATATTATGCGTGATTGTTTACACGCTGAAAATCTCTGGTCGTATTGGTTGGGGCAAGGGGACACTAATGAGTTTTACTCCTCATCACTACAACAGTGGATTAGGAGTAATCTGGAAAGGAAATGGAATCATGTACAAGCGATTGACTCGAGAGACATATTTACGGTTTCTTGCTGGTTTCTCTGGAAGTGGAGGAATAACTCTATTCATGATAATGATTTTGTCCGTCCTTCTAATCCAGGTATGGTGATTTCTTTGTATATTTCCCAGATAAAATCGGCGTTCCTTTTAAATACTAGAGGAAAGCCTACTCGTGTGACACACAACCCATTTTGAAAACCTCCTCAGATAGGGTGGTGGAAGTTGAATGTGGATGCTGCGGTGTGTCTTCATTCCAATAGTGTTGCTTGTGGTGGTTTGATTAGAGATGAGAAAGGTAATTGGATTATAGGATTCACCTACCAGATTGGTGTTTGTTCCTCTCTAACAACTGAGTGTTGGGCCATTATCAAAAGCCTGGAGGTAGCTTGGCGGATGAAGGCTACACAGGTTGAGGTTGAAAGTGATTCTAGTATGACCGTACAACTTGTTACAGGACAGATTAAAAACAATTCCCTTCAAGGCCTTGTTCACAAAATGCAAAGCTGGAGCCATAATAGTTGGAGTCTGAAATTTAATCATGTTGGCAGAGATTCAAATTGTTGTGGTGATTGGATGGCTTCCTTTGCTTTCAAAAGGAACCAAGATTTAGAATTGTTTTCATCAGTTCCAGACACCTTACAATTGCTGGTGGAGTCTGATAGTCTAGGTTCACTTTAGTTGTTTTGTTTTTTGTTTTGAGCTGTGCCCTCATTATCTACTAAAAAAAAAAAAGGAGATTTGCACACTCACCCCGTAGAAGGGCTAAGGTGGTTGGCCTTTCGAATTGGGCTCCATGACCTTCGGCCTAAGCCCAAAGTCTGGTCTACAACACTTTTTAAATCTTATATTCTTAAACAAAAAACGAAAATCTTATGGCATAACACAGACCCAACAGAATTAACTCTCGAGTCTCGAAGATCTCATATAAGGAATCCAATTCACTTAGCAAATATATTTCATGCTTCGATGTTAGAAGAACAGCATATCGAAAGCCTAGCTACATTAAAAGAAACAACGAATTCATTTCTTCATTTAAATAGCTTCTACTGAAAACTATGCCATATGATACAACAAAATTTTAATGTAAAAAAGAATCTCAAGAGAAACCGAGAGCCACTCCAATTGAAGTGCTCTTGAATCTTAGCAATTCTCTACAAATTGGAAATCAGAAAAATATATATTCCTCCCATCTTAACATCTTCGCTTCTCTGGGATTTCTGAGCTACATTTAACATTGTATGTTCCTTCAGACAATTACACCGGTAAAGAAAATTTAATGAGTCACCAGGGGATTGCCTCCTGAATTCATAGGTAACGAATAATCCCCAAGTCGCAGGCATAATTTGAAGTTATTATCGTCTTGGATCCAATCACAGAACCTCATGAGCCTTTCCGTAATACCTATTTATAAATGGAGACTGCCAACAAAAAGGATGATATTATATACATTAAATATGCAAGAAAAATACATTCCAAAATGTAATCAAGTAATCAACTTGAAGTTCATGACAGAAAAGTATTTTAACTTCAGTAGCATTTGCTCACACCTAAATGCCAAAAAAAGAGGCCAACTTCGTGCTAAACCAGCTTAAAAGGGATATAAACTTCCGTAAACAAAATGGTTGTTTTCATAAATGTTGCTATGATAACTTCTTTTCCCTCCAATGATAGATACTAAGCAGCATCACATTCAGTGTAAACCAGTTTCTCCAAAAAAAAAAATTAATAATAATAAAGAAAACAAAGAATCTCAAAATGCATGTTTCTCAAGATAATTGATTATAGAGAAAACTAAGATAATATTAATTTAGGGAAACATTTTCTCATGTTGCATGAGAATTCAGTTCTCATGTTGCATGAGAATTCAATTCTCATGTTGTGACCCTTCGATTTGCGTGCAAAGCTTTTCTTTTCTTTTCTCTTTTTTAATAAATGTGGGACCCACCATAGTTGAGTCACAACATGAGAATTGAATTCTCATACAACATGAGAAAATCAAATCCCATTAACTTATATGATATTGGGTAATCCTTACTAGAATGAAGCATAAGAGTCTGTTTAAATTGACAGAACACATCACAGAAGTAGACTGGCTAACATTTCTCACTTCTGATGTGGACTAGCTCGTTGCATTTATTAAACCGAGTATAACCTTTCCATCATTTGTTCTTTGGCACCTTCCCTATCATTATTAGATGTATATTTTTTAGACATGTGCAAGTACATGAAACTAAATGCTCTTCCTCAACATTCATAATAAGTCTTAAATTTCCGATGAGAAATTTACTAATTGAAGGGCACAAATTGATGCTTTAATGTGAAAATAGGATGTTTGTAACACAATCTCCAAAAAGCTTCATTTTAGAATGCCCAAACACCTACCTTAAAATTTGATATATCAGGTGCATCTGGATTTTGCACTGGGTAGAACTTATAAAATTTCATGCTCTCAAATGCAGCTTTAGCTTCCTCACTCATTTCTTCAACGACTTTCCTTCGAGCTTCCCTTGCCTACAGGAGACAAAATAGGTAAAATGCAGGAAGCAGCAACACATGATCATGCAACAATTAAGATGTTAGATGAAGGCAGATGAATGGTTTTATATTTTATATTATATTTCTAACACACTCCCTCACACAAGATTCCATGAGGCTTAAGTGGTGAACAATGCATAGATTCATCTACCTATGCTAAGAAATTTTATAATATTTATTAAAAGAATAGGAGCAACAAGAATCAAACTCCAGATCACTTGATCATAGAGGCTCAAATACCATATCATGCAAACAATTCTCCCAAAAGTTTAAGCTATTACATAAGGGCAAATAAATGGTTTTATATTTTATATTATATTTCTAACATGATGTGCCAAACCAAAAGCAAAAATACCTCTCTATTAGCTTTCTTTGCTTCACGTACTTTTCCCTTGACAAATTCCTAAAACAGTTAAAGGATCAGTCTGATGCCTGCTTGAAATAGTTGGAAAGCATGAATCAACTATTGATTTCCACTACATAATAGTACCTTAAAGGCATCTTTTTGATCTTCTGATAACTCCTCCTCCTCTATGAGCTTATCAGTGAACTCCTGCAGAATATAGAGTAATTTAGGGCATGAAAACTTTGTCTATTATTACATTCTTTTCTAGATATCCTTAGTTGTTATCCTCTCTTTATGAGGAGTTTCAACGTTGAGAAACAATCAAACATAGACAAAGCATTGATAATCAAAAAACTTCTCTCCTCATGTCTCAGTGTCTGACAATCCCCATCTCTTAACGGAGATATGTCAAGATTTTTAAGAACTCAATAACATTGTAACGTGCTACTTATTGTAAGAAGACAACGGTAATTGAAAATGACAATCCCGAGAAACAATAGAGTTCCTGCAGAATAATGTCAAGCACGATAATAACTGGCTATTGTATTGTATGACTGTAAGTTTCTTTTATTAAAAAAATTAATAATAACCATACTTTCTGCTTTAAAAACTACAACCTCTAGCAGGTTTAATCAAATATATTCTAAACTACAAACTTTAGAAAGTTAATTCATTACCTCCAGTTCATCTAATTCCCAATCAAATTCACAGAAGATCTGCAAAAAACAAAACATAAGTAAAGCAAGAAGAAAACCGAATATGGCAGTAAACTGGCTTATCTTGACAATAGAAAGTTGCTTAGAAGATTCAATATGCAAACATGTCATATAAAAAAGGATCCCAAGCAATCCAAAGACTGTCAATTCACTTTTTAAAAAATTTCTCAATTATCATTACCGGTGTTGGCTCTGCTGGAAATATTATTTGAACCTCAGTGCTCTGTTCAAGTTCATCTTCCTTAAATGGCTGGTAGAAATCTGTGAAAAAAATAATGGTTGAAGGATACAATAAACAAATCCTCTTATAACAATGGTAAAAAGATAACATTTATCTTCTTTCCGCTATTGCCTACAAGTATACAACTAATATACATATTCATGTGATCAATTATACTCTAAAGCCAGAAACTCACAAGGCAAGCAGTACTCATATTTCTTTACACGATCCAATTTCAGATGTTTTAACCCAGCCCTGTATCACAAAGATTCGTATCACAAGTAAGATAAAAGCCATCCATAAACATACTATACTACCTCAAGGGATGATAGTGGATGGATATAAAATCTTAACAAGAAACTATCAATCTACTATAGTAAAGGGTCAACTCATCAAGCTGCATATAGTTAATCAGCTTCCAAACACTTTTAAGATGGAAGAAAATATCAAAGCCCTATACTTTCAGTTTTCCCAATTAACATTTTATTTAATTGTCAATAGAATTAGAATCACATATCCATTTATATATTTCATAACATTTACTCTCAAGGATGGTTCGAAATCCGGGAAACAACCTCTTTGCAAATATACAAGGATAAAGTTGCATACAAGAATTTCCCTCACCCTCCCCTCGCCAGTGGGGAGTGATTTATTCACTCTCAAGACTCGAGATCAAGAGAACTAAACAAGTAGGTATACCTGTAGTTCACATGTCACAAATCTAGAAAGATTCAATCTATTTCTGTATCTATTTGCTGAAAACCACAGCAATTGGAATCAAGGACAAAATTTACAAAATGTTATCTCATACAAGTACAGTTGCATCAGCAACAGAGAGCGTGATTCTCATGTAAGCTGTTTAATAAACAAAACTCCTATTAAAAGTAGAAGCTCATCCCACTTAACAGCTTGTCTTTAAGGAGTGGGTTCTCCTCTCCTCTACATCAGATGGTACTAGAGCCTGGTTTTACAACCCTCCAGAAAGGATGTGATGTAGATTGGGCTATTAATTTTGCTATTTAATTTATGGTTTTAATTTCACAATTAGAATTTTTTTATTTGGGATTATTCATTGCAATATGTTGAGGATTATTCCAAATTAGAATAGGAATAACTTATTAAGGTG
>JAVKPL010006548.1:0-26497 GCA_032173675.1 Gastrolobium villosum | reverse complement strand
TTTATTTTTTGTCCAACGTTGCTTCCCTCCAAAATTCAAACCCACCCGCCGTTTTTTGAACCGAACCGGTTCTTCCTATTCGCGAACCGGTTAAAGGACGTGTCTACTCGCCGAACCGGTCACCGGTTGTACCTGTTCGTCGGAACGGTCACCGTTCACACCCGTTCGCCACCGTCAGACACGGCGGTTCGCCGCCGGCACCTGTTCATCGTGACCGGTCAGTGTCTATAAATAGACACTGACACATTCGAAAAATCCATCCGATTTTCTGCACAAAACCTCTGCCGGAATTTTTGTTCTTCCGGTATTGCATGCTGTTCTTCATCCTCCGGTGTAAATTCTTCTGGCATACTGTTGTGTTCGTTTGGGCTGTTGATTGGTAGTGCCACCATTCTTCAGACGGAATCCGTTCTATCCTGGGAGACAAGTGTCCATCAACCTTGGGCATCAGTGAGGGGGCAAATTGTCTTAAGGAGACACGTTCTGTGGACTCGGATTCAATCCTCTTCTGCATACATTCTTCTGTCTGAATCTGTATTCTGACTACAAGTAAGTATGTTCTTATTTTATTTTTATTGCACAGTGATAACTCTGATCATCTACCCCTTCTGTCAATTACATGGGTTCAAGGCAATAGTGATTTAATATCACCCTCTGTCTTCTATAACAATTGATGCAGCCACTGTCGTCACCTCTACCACCACCATCCCCGCCATTACCACCGCCACTATCATCACCACGTCACAACCACCATCACTATCATCACCACGTCATTGCCACCACCACTGGCGTACTGCCGCCACCCCCCCGCCACCACCACCACAACCACACCATATGGAAAGGAAAGTGATGATCCGAATTTTTTTTATATTTAATAGGAATTATTTTTTGTTCTATTATTTGTTATACTATGAAACGCAATTCTCATTCTCGCAATAAAAATAGAATTAGTTATCAAACACATTTTTTTCTCAAAATCTGTTCCAAGGAATAGAAATAGAAAAGAATTATTTGGGAATAGAATGTAGAAATGATTTTATCATATATATATATATATATATATATATATATATATAATAATCTCGTTTATCAGTGTTAAATCATGTAGAAAATATATATATATATATGTATATATATAGGGGTTTATATTTCTGCAACTGTTATACGTGCAACAATTAAATACTTGCCATATATATACTTGAAAGCATTAAATGCGAGAAATCATAACCATACAAAGGATGAAAGCATTAAATGTGGCGAATCATAACTATACACCTGTCGTTGTTGTACATAAAGAGACAACAGAAATGATTTTACCATATATATATATATATATCCAGGGAAAAATATTTCTCCGGCAACTTGAGATACATTTATCTACGACCACCCCAAAACTACGTCATTTTATTTATTTATTTCCTTATATTAATTTACTCACCTTTGAATGATTATGATTCTATTTTTCTCTCTCTTCCTTTATCACCATTGATCCATTTTTATACGGTTATGATTTAGTAGTCGGAGATAAAATTATCTCAAACAGCTTGAGAAACGATAAGCTCATATATATATATATATATATATATATATATATATATATATATTGGTCATGATCATTTTACACCAGTGTAAGTTACACTCTTAATCTTGTCCATTAATCCCACTTATATCTAAATGTTCAAATTTTTTAGTAATGTGAGTCGTTGGATACAAGTGAATCAATGGTCAAGATTAAGTGTAAGACTTCAAATTCTTATACCGGTGTAAGAATATCCTCCCAAAAATGCTACTAGGGAGGATCAAACACATGATTTCACTCCACCTGTTCCATTCTTTAGCGCCAATCATTTAGTGTTTTTTATATATTATTTCAAAACACAAATAAGGGTGTGTTACAACTCAAGAGACACATTACCCAAAATCCTAACTCCATCACTAAGTGGTCCATTATGTAAACAATAAAAAACTCATTAAACAACCAAATGGTGGTAGCTCAGTTGGCGTATGGGAGCTAAGCAGGTGGGGATGAGAGCATGTGTTCGAATCTCCACAGTACCACATTTGGGAGGGGTTTAAAGCCTTAATCCTGGACCCGCCCCAAACCAGATTAGTTGCGAAGCAATGAACCGATTGAAATATTTAAAAAAAAAACTCATTAAACAAATTTAGTGCAGCCACCACATGCCCATTACATTACATAATATTAAAAAACCATTAAACTTTCTAACTGACAATGAAAGGACTCTAAGGGTGTGCACCTTCTAGAATCAATTTTTTTTCTATTTTTGTTTCCAGAAACAAAAATGGATAGAAACAATGTTTGACAAAACAGTTTATTTTTCTGTTCCTGAGAATGAACCGGTTTAATTTCTGTTTTGTGGAACAAAATAAAAGAATCGAATTTTTTTTGGATTTTTTGTTCCTGAGGACAAAATGAAAAACACTCGTCTCTTTTAATTGCTCTCCACCACCACTATCCCGACACGACCACCGCTACCATCATCATCGCCGTCGTACCACCACTGTCACCGTCATCACCACCACCATGATCTCCACACCACGTCACCACATCCACCACCACCACCACCACACCACCACCATTGCTGCACCATTACCACCACCATTTCCGCATCCACTACTGTCACCACCTCCACCTCGCCACCATTACCCCCACCACAACCACTATCATCACCACGCCACCATCACTACCACCTCCGCCACTACCACCATTGTTGAAGAATAATGTAAAACATTAAAAAGACTTTCACCCAATACCTTAAAATTTTGGGTTGAAATGGTTCTTTATATGATATCAGAATCTCAGTGAGGTCACGAGTTCGATCCTCACTGTCCCCCCACTTGTGGAATTAAATAAGCATAAGGTAAAACGAAAATAAAATAAAATAGGGCATATATATGCAATATCCACGTTTCAAGCCCAAAGGGCTCTTACTTGAGGGGGTGTATTAGAGAATAATATAAATTATTAGAAAGACCTTCACCTAACACCTTAATGTTTTGAGTTGAAATGATTCTTTACAACCACCATGCCACCACCACCGTCGCAGCCACTGCCGTCACCATCACCACTATTACCACCACCGTCGTCGTCACTACCATCGCTACCATTATCACCACCACGCCATCATCATTGTTGTCGCCACTGCTGCCACCAGCACCACTATGCCACAATCACCACTGTCACACCATATGAAAAGGAAAGTGATAATTTGAAAATTTATTGTGTTATCAAACACAATTCTCATTCTCAAAATGAAATTTCGTTGTGTCATCAAACTCAAGCACTCTAATTTTTTCAAGGTACAGAAATAGACAAGAATTGTTTCTTTTCAGAAACAATGCCAGGGAATATAATGATTGTCATGCACATCCCTAATATTTCCTCCTTAAAACTGATGTTCTTCAAACATTCAGTTTGCTCCAAATCCTTTAACATTCTCCATGGAACATATGCCAAGTAATCGCCTGAGCTTCTGAAACACATCAATTTTGATAGGCTTTGTAAACAAATCAATAACTTGATCTTCATTTTTGCAAAAAATAAAATCAATTATACCATCCTTTGTAAGATCCCTTAAGAAATGATCTTTCATATCTATATGCTTGCTTCTCCCATGTAAAATGGGATTCTTTGACAATTTAATTGCAGAGTTATTGTCACAATAAGTTGAAGTTGCTCCTTCTTGCTTGAAGTGAAGTTATTCAAGAATCTTCCTCAACCAAAGAGCTCATGAACCCAACATAAAAATATATTCTAAAGTGCTTCTTCTATCATCTTCCTCAACCAATAAGCAATGAGTATATTATTAAAATTTTAAAGGGGTTTGATTTTCTCATGTTGAATGAGAATTCAATTCTCATGTTGTAGAGATAAAAAGCATGTGGGACCCATGTGTTAGAAAAAATTATATGTAGGACCCATGTCAGCACAGAAATCAAAGAGTGTGTAGGAAAACTTGAATTCTCATGTTGAATGAGAATTATAAAACCCAATTTTAAAATGGCTATTGTAGGAATAATAATATATCAGACACACATTATATTTTAATTTTTCAAATATCGCTAGATACTTTATCATATTTTTTAATTATTTATATATTTTCTTGTCAATACAAATATAGTATCACAATCTTGAAATAAAACAATAATATTTGATTTATTGTGTTTAAAATAATTAATATTAATTTATGAAACATTATTATCTTTATTTTAATTTAAAGCTTACGTTATAATATTATATGAATTTTATATGATTTTCGTATCCAAATCAAAGTTCCACTATTCATTATTCGACTTTACTAACTACCCTATTTTTGTCACGTACGTATTATTTGTTTGAAAGTGTGAATTGAAGTTGCCAAAATGAATCTTAATTCTCAGTCGCTTGGTACATGAAATTTTGAGATTCGGCGTGCATGGGCAATTATAAGACGGATGCAAAAATAGAGGACGAAGTAGGGAAATTTTTTTGTGATCCAGGCCCCGTATGATTCTTCAATTTAGCGAGTGATATTTATAAAAGTTTATTTTTTATTTCTCCTCTTTTAAATAATTGTTTCATTGTGATTGGTTTAAACTTTAAACCACTGAATTAATAGTGCTTCAAGCAAAATTCTTCTCACCAAGTATTAATTTTTTATTTGTACACCTTTTAAATAAATTATTTGTTGAGTTGACTTGACAAGACAAAGAATTAATTGTGCTTCAAGCAAAATTCTTCTCACCATGTAGGTTGCAATTATTTGCTGATAGTGATGTACACCTGTCTATAATAAATTATTTGTTGAGTTGACGAAGAATTTAATGTCCCCAACGTACTTTGCACGTTTGATGATTTAGCAATACGTTATATAAACATAACAAGCTTCATTCGCATAGATCTCACTCATACTCGGGGGTTAAGAAATCATATTCCAAATATCTATACTCATTATTATTCTTCCAAATGGAATCTCTCTCATCCTCCCTTAAAATTAAAGTTCAAAAGATTAAGGGAAGACTATTCTCCACAAACCTTGATCCCTACTCTTTTGTATGCCCTTCTGCTTATGATACCGCATGGTTAGCAATGATACCTGATCCCAAGAAACCTTCCCAACCCATGTTCAAAAACTGCTTGGAATGGTTGCTCAACAACCAAAATCAGCAAGGGTTTTGGGGAGAGTGTGATGCTTTTGGCAATCCCACCTTGGAATCGCTTCCCGCAACTCTTGTTTCCTTGGTTGCACTCAAAATGTGGAACAGCGATGCATTACTGTTAGAGAGAGGTTCGTTAATTTGGTCTTGATTCCACTTGTATCTAATACTAGAGGTGTGCATGCAAGGTTACATTTGTTGGATATATTAAATATATAATCTAATAATATATATGTTCCCTAGAAAATTGAATTAGTTTTAAAAAGTGGTTCACTTCTTGAAACAGTTTGCAAAAAGAAAAATTGCTTTCACCTAAATTTGGTTATATGATTTTTTTCAACATATATATTATTGGATTATATATTTAATATATCCAACACTATTTCGGTTTATTTTTTATACTAAATTGAAAAAGTAATTCGGTTCGAGAAAATTGAATTAGTTTTAAAAAGTGGGTCACTTCTTGAAACAGTTTGCAAAAAAAAATAATTTGGTTCTTACTCTTAAATTTGGTTCATTTGATGTTTTTCACATTACTAAAAGTGGGTATGATTTGGTTTGGTTTTTACCTCGTCCAAACCAAATTAATAATGTAGTTTGGTTTGTAAAATGATTTGGTTTTTGAATCTATTAAAAAAAAAAATGTGATTATTTTTTTGGGACCTGATAGATTCTTTTAAATTATTTTGCACATCCTTGGGGCTCATATAATTAATGAATTAAAACCGTTAAGTGCAAGTGAGATTGTAAAGAAATATTTCAACCTAAAAGTTTAATGCAAGGATATGTCAGGAGAATGTGGACGATGATGATCAAATTTATGAAAAGAATCAATTTAACCCAAAAAAAAAAAATTAAATTATTAGATGAAAACTTAATAATCTTATATTTCTCTTAACAAAGATAACAACTACTAACTCGTGTAAAAATTATTGTTCTTTCACATATTTTTGCTGTTTTTTTATCTCAGGCTTGGCATTCATTGAAACAAATACTGAGAAGCTGCTCAAGGATATCAATAACCATCGCCCTCGTGGTTTTACTATTGTTTTTCCTGCCATGATTGAAATTTTAGAGACAGTTGGTTTAGATATTGTCTTTCCAGATGCAGTGACAGGGACAGTGTCAAGTATCTTTCGCGATCAACAAAATCTGCTTCACGAGTACTTACTCGATCCTTGCATAATTATTTTTTGTTCATTTTCCTTTGATTATTATATATATATAATTTTGCTAATTACATTATATTGGAATGAATAGGAAGGAACTTGTGGGGAAGCATTGCTTCCCACCATTGTTATCGTATCTTGAAGCTTTGCCTCCTTCGTATACAGTGAGTGAAGAAGATATATATCGCAATCTGAGTGGTGATGGTTCATTGTTCCAATCCCCCTCAGCTACTGCAAAAGCATTCATGGCTACAAGGAAGACTGAGTGTCTGACCTATTTACAATCTGTAGTTCAAAAATGCCCTAATGGAGGTTTGGATCTCTTTTTTTTTTTTTTTGGTAAACGAGGTTTGGATCTTTTACATATATAAATGGGTTTTATATTTCTCATGTTAAATGAGTATTGAAATCTCATATTGTAGAGATAAAAAGCATGTGAGACCCATGTGTTAAAAAAAATTAGATGTCGTTTTCGGTGTGTTTTTAATCCTCTCTCAATCTAAATATAAAACCCTATATAAATATTTCTAATTTTATAAATTACATGAGAAAATTTTCTCATAAAACCCACTCAATGCATAAATGGGATCCACAAAAAGGTGAAAAGACAAAAGAATAAAAATGGGACCCACCTTTTATTTGTGTGTGTAACATGAGAATCTTTTCTCATGTAAAATGAGAAAAGATTAACCCATAAATAAGAGTGTTAGATATAAATAAAATTAATGACTAAGATTAAGAATGTAATTTATATCATGTAAAATGATCCTGTACATCGTTGATATGTATGCAAGTATGAAACTTGAATTTCATGTGTGAGGAGATTAAAAAATAACTATATACTATGAGTAATACATAGTTATTTTTTTTAATATCTCTCATAACTATATATTATGGGTAATACATAGTTATAATATTAATTTTTTTTATATCCCTTATAACTATGTATTATCCATAATACATAGTTATTTTTTTATTGCATAAATTCCTACACCATGATTTTTATATTTCGAAACCCCTTGTTAAAAAATTACATAATAAGCTTCGTATCTTTTTCTTTTTTTCTTTTGTTATTTATTGAAAAAATTTACATTGTCGCAGTTCCACAAACATATCCCATGGATGAGGACCTTATAAAGCTTTGCATGGTAAACCAATTACAGAGGTTAGGGTTGGCTGATCACTTTGTTGAAGAGATTGAAGAAATTTTGACCAAGGTCTACAGGTAAAGGCTGTATTATA
This sequence comes from Gastrolobium villosum, assembly GCA_032173675.1. Classification (NCBI taxonomy): domain Eukaryota; kingdom Viridiplantae; phylum Streptophyta; class Magnoliopsida; order Fabales; family Fabaceae; genus Gastrolobium; species Gastrolobium villosum. Next base: position 18,929 of record JAVKPL010006548.1, on the reverse strand, counting down.
TACACACTATGTTTGGCAGACTTGGATCCAAACAAAAATATATATTATATATTTATTTATGTGATGCTATTTACACAATAATTTAAATTAAAAAAAAAGCTAACAAGCTGCTCTAAACAATATCTAGAAGCCAAAACAAGTTATTTAAAGTTTGACACGATTTTTTTTTTCTTATTGTTTATCTTAGGTACCAAATTACTTGAATAGCACTAAAAAAAGGGACACTTACTTGAATATATGAAAACGGAAAATTTCTTCATTCTGGCGATAAAGAGTACTTATATATTAGTCAAAATTAATTATTCTAAACAATATCTAGAAGCCATATATATAATATAATAGCAAATATAACCAGCTCTCTTCTGTTTTTATCTGATACTCACAGGAATTATGTGGAACAACAATCATGGGTAAAACCCTCCAATTCCGTTATAGCTCAACTTCACAAAGACTCTTTGGCATTCCAGCTCCTAAGGATGCACGGATACAAAGTATCACCCTCTTGTACGGAATCAGTTGCAATTAACTAAATTTTGTTAACAAGTTTATTTTTATGAGAGCTATATTTCTTTTCTTTTCTTTTCTTTTTTTAGTAGATTGCGTATTTTATTTATATATGTGCGTAACTTATTTTTAAAAATTAAACTTTAATTATTTCTTACAAAAAAAAATAAGCATGGCTTTTAAATTTTGTTACTGTATTACAAGGAAGGAGCTTCTTAATATACACAAGTCACAATTTTTTTTGTTAACAAAATATATATATATATATATATATATATATATATATATATTTCAAAATCCATTATGATATAATTAAACTGATTTTTAATGCAGATAGTAAATAAACCATCCTTATATAAAAAGTTATATTTTAATATTATCTTTTTGTAAAATTGAAGAATATGTAATCATTAAATCAAAATGAAACTAATGATTAAAAATTAGTACATGAGGTTTTGCAATTTTTGAAAAATTTATCTTAAATTTATAAGCATAAGTTGACATTTCAATTTTTTCGAATGATGAAGGTATATATATATGGGGAGAGATCATTTGACTCCAGAGTAAGATTTATAAGTCTTACTCCTCATCCTAACCGTTGATTTCCGTCCATCCAACGGTTATAATTTAGGAAATTATATTAATTAATTAATTATTAATTACACTATAAATGACAACCGTTGATTTCCGTCCATCAACGGCTGAGATGGGGAGTAAGATTTAAAAATCTTACTCTGGAATCAAAAGAACCCTCTCCATATATATTTGTATGGTTTAATTTTGATATATTATAAATTTTTTAACATTATTCAATATATTACTACATTAATAAAAAAATGTTTGATATAGTAATAAGTAAGGGAAATATAAGAATCAGAATTTCTGAAACAAAAAAAATATTATAAATAACTTATAGTTATAAGATAAATAAATTAAATTTTAATATTATAATTATATACTATTCATATTACATACGTACAAGATAAATGAAAAAACTTTACATGACATCCGAGGGATCAATAAATAATTACCTAAGGGGTCAAACTGTCTTACTGTTAAATTTGACCGCTATCCTTGTACTAAAGATTTTACTCACAAAAGTTCCAATACAAATATGCAGTGAGCTTTCGTTGGTTTCTAGATAATGAAGAAATGAGAACACGTGTTGAAAAGGAACCCGCGTGTTTCTCAACTACAATGCTTTACATGTACAGAGCCTCAAACCTTATGTTTCTTGGGGAATATGAACTTGAGGAAGCCAAAACACTTTCGAGGAATCTACTTGAGAAAAGCTTCACGGCTAAACACGGAGACCGGTCGCACGTGAAATTGTCACGGTTCCTCAAAATGGTATGGTACTAATTACTAGCTATAGCGGCGTGCCCCCTTAAATTAGGGACACCATTAATGCTCCTGTTGGAATATATGTGTCGTACAAAGATCTTATCCACACTTACACTATTGGAAATCGAAATGTTATTAAAAAGCCAGGTATTGAATTAATATCGTTTATAGATATATAATAAAAGAGAATATTATATTTATAAATTTTTTATTTATAAATTCTTACAAATTACCGATCATACTTAATATAATTTATAAAAAAAATTTATAAACGAATCATTCCCTCATAATAAATAGGAAAAAACTCACCAATGTCCATACGATTTGTTTCAAAATTATTTATGTCCTTGTGGTTTTTTTCTTATCACATATACCCCTGTGATTTACAAAACGGTATATTTTTTATCACATATGCCCCTGTGATTTTTTATTTTTTACAAAATACAGGGACATATGTGATAAGAAAAAATCACAGGGGCATAGATGATTCAGAAGCAAACCATGGGGACTTCCATTTCTCCATGTGCCAAATTTAAATACTAGAAAAGTGCATTTGTAATGGAATATCTTGTCATAATTTTCAAAAATTTATTTAATCAGAAAATTAAATTGATACCGGATTAGCACTGGTTTCATTGATTCTTAATTCGGTAGCATGTATGGTTAGTTAATTTATTAAACCGAACCGACTAGTGATCCTGTTCGGGATATCATTATTTTTGTATGCAAATAATTTTTTTATATTATAATCCTGCATACAAATTAATCATCTTGCATACTTTCATCAAAAAAAAAAAAAAAATCATCTTGCATGCGAAACTCACATATGTGAAGAATCTTTTAGAAATTTAAGTGAGGAATGAAATAAGGTCACACGTTACTGATATTAGTTAGGATATATGAAGTAAACATCACATGTGTGGAAATATCCTTAAATTTATTCTTTTAAGATTTTGAATTGAGAAATAATGTAAAGCTGGTTTGGTCAAACCAGAAGTGATCCTCTTTTTTATATTAAAACTGTTTCAACTTTAAAGCTTTTATACCTGAATTGGTGACATAGGTTGAGCGTGAGTTGAATGTTCCATGGCTGGCTCGCACAGATCATTTGGATCACAGGGCATGGATGGAAGAAAATGAAGCCAATTTCCTGTGGAAAGGAAAGATCTCACATGAAAGGTGCATTTATAACCAAATTATTTCCTGTTTTTATTTGTCAGATTGAGCTAAAAAGTTGCCTTGCCTTATACACCAACGTTTACTGACAAATCTCTGACACAGGATATCACACTTTCACAACGCTGATCTCCTAGAACTTGCCCTGCAAAATTACGAGTTTAAGCAATCAATGTACAAAAATGAGTTAGAGGAACTGAAAAGGTTGTGATTAAATTTCTGGTGAACATATTTTACCTTCACATATGTAGCATAGCTTATTTAACCCTTACTCATGTGTCGCACACTTTTGAAATTATAACAGGTGGTCCCAAAACAATGGCCTTAAAAATATGGGATTTGGCAGAGAGAAGACTACCTATTGTTACTATGCTATAGCTGCTTCCACTGACTTCCCTGAAGATTCTTACGTACGAATGTTAGTGGCAAAGAGTGCTATCATAATCACAGTCGCAGATGATTTTTTTGACATGGAAGGATCTCTCACCGAATTGGAACACCTCACAGATGCAATTAGAAGGTATGTGTATATATATATATATATATATATATATATATATATATATATATATATATATATATATATATATATATATATATATATATATATATATATGAGTTAAAAGTGATTGTGTAATGTTATAGAGATTCGTTTTGCGTGCCACAGTTTTTTTTGTTGCTGCGGGCCCCACGAAATGTTGTGAGTGTAGTAAAGTCTTTCTGGTCATATTAAATGATAGATGATAAACCCTATATATATATATATATATATATATATATATATATATATATATATATATATATATATATATATATATATATATATATATGGGGTTTGTATTTGTCATTTAACATGATATAACAAACTTTCCTACACACACAACATTTTATGAGACACACATTTTTTAAAGAAAAAAGAAAAAAAAGAAAATTACGGCACACAAAATGAATTTCTATAATATTATACAATCATTTTTCCTACAATATAACTCTTCTAAAACCCTATATATATATATATATATATATATATATATATATATATATATATATATATATATATATATATATATATATATATATGCAGGATATTCTTATACTCAATCTTGACCATTGATTCCCTTTGTCCAATGACTCACATTACTAAAAAATTAGAGCACTTAGATATAAGTGGGATCAATGGACAAGATTAAGAGTGTAACTTACCCCAGTATAAAATCATCCTGACCCTATATATATATATATATATATATATATCACCCCCTCTTTCTCGTACTAAAATAATTTAGAATGTTCACATTTTCAACCCAATTTTGTACCTTTCCCCTCTCTCTATGTATATGATAGATGGGATTCTAGGGGCTTGAGCAACCACGGCAAAGTTATATTTGATGCTCTTGATAATCTTGTGAGCGAAGCTGCTGAAAAATATCTCGAACAAGGAGGGATTCATGATATAAAAAATAGTCTACAAGATATAGTAAGCTTTCTAAATTTATGTGATTTATGATATAATCTTATGTCTAATTATTAACGTGGGAGAGTGTAACTTCTGTGAAGTGGTATGAAACTTTTGTTTCGTGGCTCGTGGAAGCAAAGTGGAACAAAAATGGAGAGACACCATCTATTGATGATTACTGGAAGAATGGCATGATCTCTATTGCCACACACACCATGGTTCTTCCAGCTTCATGTTTTCTGAAACCAAGCTTACCATACAAGAAACTCAGGCCTGACCAATATGAAACCATCACTGAAATGCTTATGCTTATTTGTCGTCTATTAAATGATATGCAGAGCAACGAGGTAGTTGAATAACTAATAAAGTGGTTACTTTATCGGTTTTTCCTAAATCCTAATATTTCATGTGTATATATAACAGAAGGAGGTTGAAGAAGGAAAGTTGAATTTTGTTCAGCTGAACTTGATGAGGAACCCAAATGTTGCAAAAGAAGATTCAATTTCTTTTGTGAGAGAGATCATTGACAAGAAGAAGAAAGAGTTCCTTCAGCATGTTCTGGTTGATGATCCAATAAGTGATTTGCCCAAGCCTAGCAAGATGCTTCATCTGACATGCTTTAAAGTTTTTCAGATGTTCTACAACTCTAATAATATATTCGACTCTAATACACAATTGCTGGAGGATATCAACAAAGCAATCTATGTTCCTCTAAGCAGAAAAAGGATGCCCCCCAATATTCTCTCTCTGTATTCAAAGCCAAAGATGAAAGACTCAAGTATGCAGAAACCACACTTCAGCTGTACCTTTTTTCACCGTCAAGTTTCTCCACCTGTCTTAAGAAGTGGTTATGGGATAATACCCGTGAAAGCCAAAGCATCATTCCCAGGCTTCATCTAAATCTGCAAGCTGAAGAACGTTTTGTTATAAAGCTATTAGCTACTTAAGATAATACCTCTTTATGCTCATATATATTGTATAGTTAAGGAGAAATGTCAATGCTATTTTTATAGCTTACTAATAAGAAGCAAGCAATCCTGAAATAGAATTAATGCTATTTAAAGCACAACTTTGTGCTCAGAAATTAAGAATGAGAAATCTTAAATATTACAATGTGGAGGAAACTGAATATTCATCATATGAACAAATGAATCAATCAAAAATAATTTACAAGGAAAGGTAGTACTCATAGTCCACAAACTGAAATGACTAAGCTGATGATGCAAATGAGGCCACGTGACTCTAACAGAAAACTAACTAACAAGTAACAAAAAAATAACTAACTCATGACAAAAGGAGGAGACAACCAGTATATATATTGGTGTTGATATCTATCATTAAAAGACATATGTAACGCAGAACTTATGGTGCACAAATGTAACGCGCGGCCACTTCAAGAATCAATGACTATCCCCACATACTAACACGAGACTTTCGAGTGTTAGTGTTTTTTCCTCACTCGCACACTTCCTGGGAAAACTTCCCAGGAGGTCACCCATCCCAGAATTGCTCCAAGTCAAGCACGCTTAACTGTGGAGTTCTTCCGTTCCGGGCTACCGAAAAGAAGATGCATCTTGTTAGTATAGGTAGTACCAATTAATTCTTATAAGTTATCCCAAGCTGTGCAGTTTCATACTTGCACAGTCTTTGGAATCCCTCTCTCTCGGGTGTCGAATTTATTCATCCATGCATGTAACACCCACGCTGGAAGCCTATCAGGAGCCGCTCCTTTTCCATGCCCTTTCGCACCGGCGATCACTCCCCGCCCTCGTCAGCGCTCGGTATGTTACAACAAACATTATCAAATGACTGGATGAGTTGAAGACTAGATAAATTAATTAAAACCGGATAGTAAAGTTAGCTAAGACATTACACATACAAACGAGCTTACATTGGAAAATGAATTGCTAACAAAATCATGCAAATCATGCTGATAAGCAACGATGGTTGGAAACAGACTGATTTTCTTGAACCACCGTTGATCATATTTTCATCAGACGGTTCTAATTTATTAATTAGATAACTTATAATGCACATGATGTAAAAGAAGATAATAAAATTTTTATTATTGTGCATGTCATTACTCTACCGTGTTGCCGCTCAGCACTCGAAACTTCACTGAGCAGTGCACGGGTGCATGGAACGGAAGCGTCACAAGTCATCCCAATGCCACGTCATTCAATCAGTTAATTTTGTTGGTCGTTAACGGTTAGTTACAAGCAGTTATAAGCTTCTTTGTTACTTATACACCAGATTCCTTTAATCTCTGTATTTTCTTTTTTCTCTTTCCAAACCTCTTTTGCATCTTCTTTTCCGTGCTTCTTGTTCACGATTAAAGCGGAAATGTGAGTGAGTGTGCGTGTGTGTTTTTTCTTTAATAATGCTGTTGTGTTCTTTCTTTCTTTTTCTTCCAGTTTCTTGGTGTTTGAAGGAAATTTTGTAACGTAGATTTCAAATTTCATCAAAATGGACATGCGTGGAATTGGTGATCGTTCCCCAAAGGAATCGAGAGGCTCAAATGATATCACTGGTACGTGTTCTTTTGCCATTAATAATAAAATACTATAGTATTATTATTGTTGTAATTAATCTAGAAATAAGTTGCTAAATTGAGGTTGAAGCTTCAAATTTCAAAATCTTGTATAGGAAAAAATAAAATGCTTTCAGGAGAGGCAGGTGATACTCCAGAATCCAAGGTGATGACTAATTAATGTTCAATCTTGAATGTTCTTTGTTTTGAGTTGAAAGATTGTGAATCGTAATAATGTATTTGTCAATTCTCAGAAACCAAAGCTCCCAAATGCTTATCCATTGTCAGAGATGGAGCAGCCTAAAAGAATCTACACATTACCTGAATTCGTGGGCAGGTTTGTTTTTTTTGGTCTTCTAATTTAGCAGTTCCTAACGTATTAACTGGCTACAATAATATCTGTTGAACAGAGTACTGATAAATTACTTAATACGAAAATTTCGTATAATTAGTTTACATATTTGGTTTATACTCATACAAAAGCTGAGTTGTAGATTCTTTCTTCGTTTTTCTATGCAAAATTAAAAATGATATCTGTTGAACAGAGTACAATCTGGATTGGTTTACATAATTCGTTTACTATTATTCATTTTATTTCCACAGTAGTCATCCTTCTCGGGATGTTAGCAACCCGGTATCGAGGCAACTATTTGGGGTATGTTCCAATCACCAACATAATATAATAAAGAGTCACATTGGCATACTTATGATTGGCATAACATATATTATATATATATTTGCAGGATGTTGGAAGAGTTATTGAGCGTTCAGATGGACCTCCTGAAAGAAGTTTGTCATGAACCTATTTTTGTAGTTCTTGCATCTTTTTTTCTCTTTACGAGGGACTTTAGAAATTCAGCTTATTATCTTAGTGAAAAATACGAATGTGATATCTCTCTTTGTGCCTCATTCTTGGTGGTCTCTTGAAAGCTAAGAAGCACCGATACTCTTTAAAAATTTTTTCCAACGTATCGGATACGCGTATCGGAAACGTATCGTTTGGTAATCGACATCCTGTATCATCGAATAACGTATCGAAAACGCGTATCGGTGCTTCATAGCTTGAAAGTACTCTGTTATTACACACAAGTCATATACCTCCACTGTTAAGTTGATTCTATAAAGCGGATTTGGATTTTTTTTCTTATATCTGTTTCTTTCTTAATAAATATTATACCGGTGAATAAGATGGTATCATATGGTTTTTCTGTTACACATACTGTCTTACATTGTCGCTAATCTCTGAATATTCAGTTTTTTCGTAGGATGCTGGATAAAAAGGTGCATTTAGTATTATGCTCCTCATACGGATCAAAACAATAACATGAATATTCAACTTTTGAAAATATTTTGATTTTTAAGGATGATCAGTGCATGTTTTCAAGATATTGATGGTTAGTTTATCTTCGCAGAAGACAAAAAAGGTCTCAATCTGGTGCGAATAGATGGATGGCCTTTGTGTGTAAGTGATGGATATGATTTTGGAATCTTAGGAGTAACAATTCTGTATTTTATAAACTTCAATCCAAAATAGAGTGCATACTATATTGACCAATATAGTCGAGCAATTTTTTCATTTATTAGCTAGAAATTGACCAAGATGTCTCCTGCTCCGCAGGGCCCTGATTTAGGTATGCGTATGCTTGACGAAATGTCAACCAATTTTCTGCAACCATCACAGTCGTCGATAACACAAAATGAGCAAAAATTCCTTGTCGAATTAGATGCAGGTAAATTTCTACGTTGGCTCCAAATCCTTTCAAAAGATTTAGAAAGTGATTATTTGAGACAGAAATGTAATCACATAGAGGACTCATGCAAGCAATATATATCTTGGGTTCACAGACAATTTCTACTTTGAATTTTGCTAGTACCTTGGGATGAGATTGCTCGCAAAAGAAATTGTTGGAAACCTCAATTAAGATATTAAATATTTATTCAATTTTGTAGGTGAGTTTTTGTTCGAAGAAGTTACTTGCCATCATCAATCAAGCATAAGCGAGAATTTTCTGTCCTGCCATTTTTCAGCGGACGGAAGATTATTGGCATGTGCTGGACATGGGAAGAAGGTAATTCAATTCAATGTGACAAAGTTTTTTTTTGGTAAACCATTATTTAGAGCTTCTTGTTTTTTTTTTTTTATAATGGCAGGTTACAATTTGGAACAAGGAAGATTCTAATTTTGCCATTACAGAAAAATCACATTCAGATGTGATCACAGAAGTTCGATTTCGTCCAAATCACCGATCAACTATGTATGCTACATCTTCCTATGATCGAACTGTAAAAACATGGGATGCAGCCTGTGTAAGTTGTTACCTTTTCATCTTACTATCTTTCTGTATCTATATTTCATAAGTAAGCAGGATGGACCAACAATAACTCTTGTTTGATATATATAGCCGGACATTATACATGCCACTCTTAATGCGGATTGTGGCTATCCAATATTGTCATTGGACTTCCACCCGAGAGATAGTGACCTTCTTTGCTGCTGCGATGCCAATGATTTAATTCAGCTGTGGAATTTACATCACAATGTTTACATGAAGAGCTTTAAGGTGAGTTTTACACGTTTCATCACTTAGGTTCAGCGTTGCCGAGCTGCTTAATGAATAATTTCAAAATTAATGGAGAATGACCAATATAGTTTTGTTTAAAATATATATTTACTAAAATAATATAGTTTGGAAACTATTTATTTAAGTAATATAAACTTGCCCTTTTTTTATCATTTTTGATCTAGTATTTTTGACCTCACAAACATGACACATGTCATCACTATATGATTAAAGGTTCTATGTATGTTATGTTACATAACATAACGTCTTATATAATAGTAATATATATTGCAGGGAGGTACAAGACAAGTTAGATTCCAGCCTCGATATGGGAAGCTTTTGGCTGCTGCTTCAGGAAAGTTTATCAATTTATTTGAAACAGAGAATTACAAAATCCAGAAAAATCTAGAGGTTAATTTATCTTCTTTCCTAGTTTCACTTGATTGAAATGTAGATTTTGCAACATAAATAATTAATATATAACATGGCTGGATTTTCATTTACTACTAGGGACATAACAAAGAAGTTATTTCCATTTGCTGGGATCAATCTGGAAACTACATTGCCTCAGTTAGTGAAGATGAGGCACGCTTCTGGTCTACTGCCCCAAAAGGAGGTTTACTACATGTTTTGGCTTGCAAACACGGGAAATTTGAGTCGTGCACTTTTCATCCTAAATATCCTCCTCATCTCGTAATTATTGCTGGCCATAAGGTAAACTCTTCATGCATCTACTATGTATTTATTTGAGCATAAACGGTCTGAATAAATGTAAACATAGAAACTGATAAGATAAATTTGTCTAGAATTCATTGCAGTGCCTGGTATTTTGGATTCCTGAGAGAGCGTATTCATTGGACTTTTTTGATGATGGTGAGATATTTACTGGACTAGCAACTTCACCCCAAAACCAAATGATTGCCTCAGTTAGCCGTGATTGCGTGAAACTTTGGAAAACAAGTTCCTAAGGTGTAAATTTTCGTGACTTTTGTATGATTGAATTTCCTTCCCTGCTACATTTTTTGGGTACAAGTTTACTTGCAGTATTAGAGAAAAAACAAAAATTACAATATTGTGCCGCAGACTAAGGCCAACCTTTACTTGCTAGACACATTTATGTTCTTAGCCGTCTATTCAATACTTGAGATTTTTTTGGTACCTCATGCGCAGTTACTTATCAAATACAAGATTCCAACGTACCGAAGCTTCCAAATAACATTGTGAATTTGTGAGGAATCGGTTAAGAAAAATTAGCTTTGAGTTTTGGTGTACCTCAACGTTCAAAGTCACATAATTGTGGACCTACATAACTTGACACATGGTATCTGACGTGTTTTACTCTAACTGAAAAAAAATACTTGAATGTTTGCAGGAGACCCTTGTTTGTTATTGCTGGGTAAGAGTTTTCTTTTGGGATCGCTGGAGAGGTGTGGGTGGATAGTTAATAATATCATGCTTGGTAGAAGTTTGAAAAAAATTAATCCAGTACAATAACTTTTAGGGTTTTATAAGAGTTATCTTATAGGAAAAGAGATTGTGTTATGTTATAGAGATTCGCGTTGCGTGCCGGAATTTTTTTTGCTGCGGGCCCCACAAGATGTTGTGTGTGTAGAAAACTTTTTGTGGTCATGTTAAATGATAGATGATAAATTACTGTTTTAAACTACCACTTTCAATGTGGTATTTTGGGATTACTAGCTAACTGAAGAAATACCACTTCCCACTTTCAACCAAATATATAGACTCAAAAAATGTAACCTAATTTTTCTGCCTACCAAATAACTTTTTTTTTAAACATTCCTACCAAACTCACTTTCCCATCATATTTCTAGTAATTATTTTTCTATTGTAATTTCTTTTTTCTCCTTTACCAAAAACCATGTAAAAGTTTTATAAAACTCCATTATTGGAAAAGTCACGTTTTTCAACGAAACTTTTTGACGGAATAAAATCTGTTAAAGATATTAAGAAAGAAAGAAAAGAGAAGTCTTGGGACGGAAAAAGAGTTGGGGTGGGGGTATTGGATTCAGATTTTAATGGATTATTTTTGGTCAAAAAATCAATTCATATTCAAATGAGATTTTAAAAGATTGAAAAAAAATCACGTGATATTCGATTAAGATTTTAAAATATTAGTTTAGAGTCGGTCCAAATCCAGTAGTATTCTATCAAGATTTTAAATAAGAAAAAAAATAATCTTGTGGTATTAAAAAATTCGATGAATTTAATGTATTTTCTATCAGTGTGAATTTTGTGAAACTTTTTAGCAATGTTATTAAAATCGACTCGGTCATTGAACCGATCAAGGTAATGGGTCACTGGTTCAACTGTATGACCCGGTAATTATATGCAATTTTATAATTTACATTAAAAAAGCGAAAAATGTTTATGCAATTAATGCATTATTTCCAAAACGATGTCGTTTTGGTATTGAAATATTAAAAAATTATAAATATGAAGTCTATTATAACCCTGAAATAAATTAAAATTACAAAAACACCATGATTTCCGCCCTAAAACGACGTCGTAATGGGCTTACTGCAGATAACTTATCTATATTAACTGCAGAAAAAGTGAACCCATTAAAAAATTATAAACATACTTAAATATCTAAAAAAATGATAAAAATTTCAAATATTTTAATATAAAAAATAATAAATCACATATTATTATTCAATAAAAGATCAAAAAAAATATATAATAATCGTGATACGAGGCTTTAAATTCAAAAAATGACATCCCTAACTATAAATCAAATCAAAATTTTCTACATAGTGCATAATTGAGATAATATTAGTGTTATATGGTACATAACTTATGCAAATTAAAAAGCTAAAAAATATTCAAATATGTTCTTTGTGATTTTTTTTTTTAAATTGGAATTTTTTTTTTGGGACCGGGCCGGTTAACCGACCGGGTTACCGGTTTTCATGAAAACCGACCATGTCAGACAAGGTCGCACATGTTCTGATGCATGGCCGGTCCGTTGATTCAACCGAACTGGTTATATGACCGATTTATCAGTTCCCGGGTCGGTCCGATTTTCTTAACACTGCTTTTTAGTGAGAAATATTAATAAAATATCACTCTCATTTATATGTCCGATTTATCAGTTCCCGGGTCGGTCCGGTTTTCTTAACACTGCTTTTTAGTGAGAAATATTAATAAAATATCACTCTCATAATCTCATCATAACCTATAAGATTTATTGAGATTTCTCTATTGCAGTGTTTTCTTCTTTCTTTGACGGGTCGACTCGCTTGAAATCGAGTAGCTTCGTCCAAACTAAAAAACAACAAATTTTTTAACGATTTTCATTACAAAAATAACAACCAACAAGATTCTAATATAATCATCTCAAAAATAGCAAAATAAAAAAATAAAAATTAGAGCTTTTGGGAGTTTAAAAATGATTATTCAAATATGGGTCACTATTTTTCTTGGCACAAAAAAAAAAAATATGATTTTTGTATTAAGAATAATATAAAACAGTAGGGAAACAAAAACCAAACAACATAAAACAGTAGGAAAACAACATGGAAGCAAAAACCCCCAAACTAATTTCGTCTTACATCAATGAAACATGATCGATTTAAAGAAAGATTGAAACTTTCGTAACATGAACTCTATATTTCGTAACAATACATTCATGAACGAAATATTTTCACTATATGAAATGATTTCAAACAATTTTTGTGTCAATGGGTCGCTAAAAACTTGTTTTTCAAAATCAATTGAAAATAATTCGAGAAATTTTTTAAAGTTTCGTGTAATAAAACCCATAAATTCATATTAGAGATTTTCTTAGAATACTCAATGGAAATATGCATATGATATACACTTAGAATACTCTCATAACGTAGGACAAAAACCTAAAAGTTTTCAAGATCAAGAAATTTTAATATGAACTTTAAGTTCTTTAAGGAAATTTTGAATTCTTTTAATAAATAAAAAATTTGTGGGACTTATAATCTTATATGTATAAATAACAAATAAAGAAAATAATTTTCAACCTATTGGTCAAACCAAAGAGCATGAAAGAGGCTAGTGTATATATTAATAGGAAATTATATTAGATTTTAGTTTTTTATTAATATCATTGCATTTCTTTGTTATTATTTTATTGACTCTTGTAATTTTAAATGTTTGTTAAAAATTCATATGATTTTTTAGAATCTTATAAATTCATATTGTCCTTTTAAATCTTATAAATTCATTATTTGTTAAGTTCTATAAGTTATTCTCACCTATGTTGCTCCGACACCGACACAAGATACGACACACCGACACTTTATTTCTAAAAAATATTAGATTTTGACACATTACGTCATGTTTTGATATTAAATAATATTTTTTATTTATGTAGTGTGTATTATATTTAATATTCAACATTTTAACAAAAAAAAATGAAGCTAAACTTATAACATCCATCAATTTTACCACGAAACATAAGATATCACAAATATTTTTATTAAATTCAATAAAATGGTAATCGGAATCCACCGAATCTAAAAGTTGGAACTAAACATGTAACTCAATCTTTGAACCTTTTTTTGAATTTGCGCAAGATGTGTTGGAATGTCAGACACCACACATCAGATATTTTGAATTGTCGTTGCATCATAGATTCTCACTTTGACCCCAAAAGTCTACATTTGAAACTTTGTCTCTTAATTTCCTTTCACTTACACCCTTATTTGAACACTTAATCCAACTTTAGTAATATCATTTCCATGACATTGGACCCTAAATATTACATAAATTATAATTTGATCCCAAATAATTATCATAATTATATTTTTGATTCTAAATGACTTGTTTGACATGCATTGGACTTAATTTCATAATAATTTCGTTAATCACCTAGTTAACTTGTCATAATTTCATTTACATACTTGTTAATGTATGTTTTTACATGTCACAACAATGCTGCAGCAGGTTTTATTATTTACCAATCCATAATAATTTAGGTTATTATGCAAGCAATCCTGAAATGGAATTACAAAAACCTTGTCCAGAAATTCCATCTTAAAAGCAAAAACAAAAAATTTTTAAAATTAATAATGGGAGAGCTTAAATTAAAGTGCACAAACATTATCATATGACTGGATAAGTTGAACACGTGATTAATTAATTAAAACCGGAGGGTAAAGTTAGCTAACACATACACTACTAGAAATATTAATATTTTCAATGGAACTTTTCCGTCTCAAATTATGAAAATTCCGTTGAAAAATCATTTTTCCATGGAATTTTCGATGGAATTCTTCTGTTGGATAATCCTTCATTGAAAGGCAATGGAATTTTTTTTTCCTTTGAAATTTGCAAAGCAATTCTGGGATGGGTGATCTCGTGGGAAGTTTTCCCAGGAAGTGTGTGAGTAAGGAAAAAACACACTGAAAAGTCTCGTGTTGGGATGGGTGACCTTCTGAGAAATTTTCCCAGTAAGTGTGCGAGTGAGGAAAAAAACACACTCTCATGTTAGTATGTGGGGATAGTCATTGATTCTTGAAGCGGTCAGGCGTTACAGTAGCAAAAAAGTATCTACATCTTTTAAAAGATAGAAGATTCCCAAGCTCTTAACCAGACGAACATACGCAAGTAGTGGAGATAAACAAAACCAATAGAGACCAAATTTGAACAAAGTCATTTTCATCCTAAGACTTAGGTATCCCATCGCTAGCTATGCCCCTATAATTGTATGAGTAACAGTGACAGAAGAATATTCATAAATTCCGATATACAGATAATATTTCCATGACAAAAATCTGTTCAGAAAATAGAAATATTCCATCATACCTATGTTCAGAAAATAGAAATATTCCATCATACCCCTATAATAGGCGCAATGTGGAGACAAAAAAATATCGAACATAAATGCACATCACCAAATAGCATCCAAGTGGAGACTGATAACTCCAATGCAAGACATGTACATGTAAGATGACCAACTTTGTGAAACAGGGAATCACAAATTCGTCTAAATCAAAAGAATTGAAGGAATTTGCCTAATTATTAGTAGCATCTAAACAAAATTATCTTCAAATTGGAACTTATAAATGGATACTTACTTTCAATTGAAGGAAAACGAATGCAGAAGAGCTCATCCTTGAGTTCACCGTAAGCATAGTCCCTGGCATGCCAAACGCAAGATTTCTCGTTCCCAGAATGCTATTGCACAGACATCGTAGGTAAAACTGGAAAAATCGAGAAACAAATTACACACACACACAAACCAAAAAAAGAAACTAAATCTCAAAACCAAAATTAGAAAAAAAGATGCAGATGCAGAGGAAGGACAAAAAAAAAAAACACATACTGAGATGATTGGCGCAGATTTGAGGGTCTTGGATTGCCTCATGAGAAGCCTGACATTGCCAGAAACCTTGTGCTTCAGAAACGTGACGGTACCCACGCCTCTCTCCTTCCACCGATTCCCATCCTTGTCGAACCGGTAAAGCTTCGATTTGCTACAATCAATGAAAAAAACCTATGGTTAAACCCTAAGGATGAAAATAAAAATGGAAATAAGAGAAGGAGAGGGCGTACAGATCTAGAACAACATCTTTGTCCTCTTCGCCTGTTGTGACAGCAACCTCCTCGAGCTTGACGATTGGGGGAATCAAATGTTAACCTAATAAACCTCAATGAACTTTGTAGATGAATAAGAGAGTGAGTGAAAATGGAGAGGAAGAGAAGAGATTCCATAGTGATAATGAAAGGTTTATTCTCTGTACATTTACAATGACAACACAACCACTTATATAGAGGAAAGTATAACAAACCTATAACAAACTTACAACAAACTCTAACAATATAACAAACCTATAACAAACCTACAACAAACTCTAACAAACCTATAACAAACTAACATGAAAAGCAAGGTGTAACAAACACCACAACAGACTAAGGAGAAGCTACATGATAATATGCCCCCTCAAACTGTGGAGTTATGGAGAAGATGAGTATCCAGAACCCTCAGTTTGGTCCTATAATCAGCAAACATGGGAGCAGATAACGGCTTGGTAAGAGTATCAGCTAGCTGATCAGGTGCTGGAACATGAGACACAAGCAACTCCTTTGAGATAACACGTTCACGTACAAAGAAGATGTCAAGTTCCATATGCTTAGTCCTTGCATGCAGAATAGGATTGTGAGAGAGAGCCACTGTGCTGAGATTATCACAGTAAATATGAGGAGTAGCCAATGGAACACATAGTTCACGAAGAAGAGATTGAATCCATAGAACCTCAGAAGCAGCAAGGGCAAGACTCCGATACTCAGCCTCAGTGCTGGAACGAGCCACTAAGGATTGCTTTTTAGACCACCAAGATACCAGATTAGGACCAAAGAATACACAAGCTCCAGAAGTTGATCGACGGTCATCAGTATCAGTTGCCCAATCAGCATCACAGAATGCTGTCAAGGCGAAGGGACACTGTGTGGGAGCAGGTTGAAGCACAAGGCCATAGGAGAGTGTGCCTTTGAGATACCGAAGAATGCGCTTAACAGCATGCCAATGATCAAGAAGAGGTTGAGCCATGAATTGACAAACCTTGTTGACGGCAAAGCTAATTTCTGGTCGAGTGATTGTTGCATATTGGAGAGCACCAACAATAGACCTATATTGGAAAGGATCATCAAAGTAGTTGGAGCCATGTTTAGACAGTCGACATGAAGAAGCCATAGGAGAAGCTACACTCTTAGCCTCTGACATGTTGGCACGAGCCAAGAGATTCTGGATGTACTTCGATTGTGATAAGGAAAGGCAACCAGAAGAATGTTTCTTCACTTGGATGCCCAAGAAGAAATCCAAAGCACCAAGATCCTTAAGAGCAAACTGAGAATTCAAGTCAGTGACCAAGTGATTAATGAAAGGAATATCAGTCCCAGTTATAATGATGTCATCCACATAAATCAAAATGTAAACACATCTGTTATGTTGACAAAGAAAAAACAAAGAAGGGTCACAGTGACTTGATTGGAAGCCAAGAAGAATCAAAGCCTGCTTGAGCTTATCAAACCAAGCTCTAGGTGCTTGCTTGAGGCCATAGAGAGCCTTATCCAACTTGCAAACTAGCTGTTTATCATCAGACTCGAAACCTGGAGGCTGTTGCATAAAAACATCTTCAACCAAATCACCATTAAGAAAGGCATTATTGATGTCCAGCTGTCTCAAAGTCCAGCCATGAGTGAGGGCCAGAGTGAGCATGATCCTCACGGTTACTGGCTTGACAACAGGAGAAAAGGTTTCAGTATAATCAAAACCTTCTTGTTGATGAAAGCCTTTAGCAACTAATCTGGCCTTGTACTTATTTATAGTCCCATCTGGATTTTCTTTGACTTTAAAGACCCACTTGCAACCAATGATTTTTCTGCCTGCAGGAGGAGATACCAGATGCCAAGTTTTGTTCACTTGTAAAGCTGTGAATTCAGCTTGCATAGCCTGCAACCAGTGAGGAGAGGCCAAGGCTTGTTTAACAGTAGTGGGTTCCATGTGAGTAAGAAGAACAAGAGACCTGGCTAAGGACTTAGATCTAGTAATAATAGACTGAGAAGATGAAGGAGGACTGACAGAAGTGGAAGGTTGATAATCAGAACTAGAAGGTGGTAAAAGAGAAGAGGAAGAAGTGGAGAAATCAGATGGAAAACTCGAAGACATGACAGGAGTAGAGGGTGAAGACATAGGTGATGGTAAAGTGTCAAGATTGTGAGAGAAAGAAGCAGCACCCACAGGGAAACCAAGGGGATCAGGAGTACCAGAATGGACAGCTGAACCATGATCAGGAAGAACAACTGTATCAGGATGAACAGCAAGATCATGAGCAGGAGGAGCAGTAGAATCAGATTGAGCTGCTGTTGCATCGGTTACTGTCTTATTGATATTGGGAGAAGAATGGTGTTGATGAAGATTGTATCTTGGCAAAACAGAAAGAGGAAGTGAGGGAGTGCGAGAAGAGACAGAGGTGACAGACTTAGGATGCCACAAGGGAAAGGGAAATTTACTTTCATTAAACAGAACATCTTTGGAAATAAAGATTCGACCAGCAGGATTTTGACATAGATAACCTTTATGTTTTGTAGCATAGCCAAGAAACAGACATTCTTGAGACCTGAACTCTAGTTTGTGGTTATTGTAAGGTCTAAGGAAGGGAAAGCAAGCACAACCAAAGATTTTGAGAAACTTGTAATCTGGAATAGCATTGAATAGAAGTGTGTAGGGAACCTGAAAGTTTAGAGAAGCAGTAGGTAGCCTATTAATAAGATAAACGGCTGAGGTGAAAGCATAATCCCAGTATTGCATGGGAAGAGAGGCTGAAGATAGCATTGTCAACCCAGTGTCAACAATATGCCTGTG